>JAVSBS010004259.1:12265-47404 GCA_033124195.1 Coracias cyanogaster | reverse complement strand
TACCCAGTTGAACTGTCAAGCTAATTGACATAATAAAATGATCTGACGTCTTTTTGTGTCTACATGGAAAATAGTTTTAAAAGGTAATTTATCTTTTAACTATGTTAAAGTGCCTATCTCTGAAATGCTTACTGTGTTATGAGGTGTAGTTATTCTTTGATGTACTTTTCCATGCTACAATGAAGTTGAGTCTCTTGAACTCATCCAAACTGAGTTGGATCTGTGGGTTACTGTGGACAATAGTAACTTGCCTCTTACACTCTCTGTCTAAATTACACCTACAGAGAGCAGACAGTCTATCTGGATTACACTTGGGACTGTAATGAAATACCACCAACCGACCCAGACCAGATTTCTCCTAACAGTCCCCCACATCCCCCTTTTTTGTTTTGGTTTTTTTTTTTTTAGACTAGAAATACCAGATGCTCAGAAATTTGAAACAAAGGAAGACACGTGGATGGAAATATACATACAGGCTGTATGCCATATGTTGCTGCTTTTTTGTTGTTGTCTCATCTGTTTCATACTTCTTTCTCACACAGTTGCTGACCTATAGGAGAAAGAAAGGGGGAAAAAAAGAAATACTTGTTGTGTATCCTGTTCAGAAATAAAATAACAGCCTCAGGTTGCTCGTAAATGAAGAAATGTCCTTTCTGTCAAACCTATGAACCGTCAGGGAGTTGTCATATTGCAGAGACAGGAATGACAGCTTTGTGACCAGAAGTCATTTGAATATAAACCTTTCTAGAAACCAGTGCTGTTGCCAGCACTAGGTTTCCTTGTCATGCCACAATGCCCATTATTCCTGTACAGCCTTTCCACCACCTTCTTTCTTTCTTCCTTCCAGTAAGTGAAACTAAGTATGTTTCCTGTATAAGTGGAGAGTTGGAGGAAGAAGGCACCATGACATTATCCAGGTTAAGTTAGTTGTCACTCCACTGCTAGCCAATGGAAAGGCCCACATGGGTATCATGGAGGCAATCAGAAATGGAGGCTTCTTCCCATGACCCCTGAGTGTTCACTTTTGGGTGACTTCTGTATCCTTGTGTGTCTCCTTTTGTGTCTCCTCACATGCCTCCCTTTGGGCTCCCAGCATCTATTGCCCTTTCTAACACATATCTGAGCACAAGCTCCAGCTGAGATGTTGGCACAGGTTGAGTTGGTTGTTGAGCTGGCTGGAACTGGCTGTGATTCTATGGGGTGGTTCATGGCCTCCTGCCACACAAGTCACTCCTGTAGCCAGGCCTCTGCTACCCAAACCTTGTCAGTTATGCCTACTATACTTTCCACAATGGATTTTGGCCTAACTCTGCTCTTGCACCCACACGCACATATAGACAGTCACACTTTTTCTTGGCAAAGCAATTCACTGCTCACACAGACCTCAGACATACATGTAGGCACTGGAGTCACCCAAAGTGTAATGAACAAATATCCAGAGATAGGACTTACTTGTGAATAGAGTTCTTATGCTCTAATCACGTAGGTTTTATAACCACCTTCTTTTGTCTTCTTCCTTGGAGTCCCCTGTACTCTGGGATCTTGTGGTTGCAAGAAAAGGAGGGAGCAGAACCCACCTCTCTATACTGTCTGCATGGGACACGAGAGAAGATGTACAGGTGCTAGGACTGCTGGAGAGAAAAATTGAGCTCAAGCATTTACCCGGAGGGAAGTGGCTTTTGACCAATAGATCTTGGTGAACCCTGCTAACAGGTAAGCAACTTCTCCAGCTCAGAATTTAATGCTTCATGCTTCAGACAAACATCAGTGCTAACTATAGGAAGGAAAAAATATACACAAAAAATAAAAGTATTATTCACTGAAATTGAATAGCACAGTAGGAAACACACCTACAAAAAAACCTCTGAGACTGATGAAATTTTCAACATTTCTATTTGAAGGTGAGTTTCATTTCCATCTCCCAGGGTAAAAACTGAAACACTAAAAAGTTAAATGACATGGTGATTTAAGAGGTTCATCACTCATTCAAGAATAGATACTCTGGAGCATCTCTCATGTATATACCTAATCAATGATCTGTCCTTAAATATGCAAACTATTAAGCACCAAATGCTAGACCCTTATCTGCTCTTGGCAGGTATCACTTCATTATCTCAGACTTTAGAGCAGCTGAGCATCAGATTGCTTTTCTTCATCTCCTCTGTTTGAGGGAATACAGACTCGATGGGTCTGATTGTCAGCTGTTGTCTAGACTTAATTGTTTTTACAAGCTATATGTAATTCAGTGGTGTGGACTTCCGAATAAGACATTTTATTAGTAGGAAGGGTTGGATTGTTTAGGAACATGGAAAAGACATGTAGGGCTTTTAACCTCAAGGTCATTGGTTTGAGCTTGGTCCAGCCTGATAAGAAACCAAAAACGTTAGGTCTGTATGTTCTCATGCAACTCTTCCAAACAAGCATTTCCTAAAGTATAAGAGGGAGGTCATTGCTGTTGTTTTTCTGTTTTTTCCTGCTTTCCCTGCTGAGTTCAGTCTGGAATATTCTGTCTGGTATGATGATCTGCTCCAGCTTTTAGAAGAAATGCAGAGGGATTTTTAATGAGATTTTTCTTCTGTAGAAAGAGCATTTCTGCTTCCTACACACATATTCTATGTGAATAGTACTTCACCTTACGATTACCCAGTTGACGTCACTAAGATATCTAATGTTGCTTTTCTTTAACAGTAGGCCATTTTTTTATATACATACCTAAGGGTATTTCACAGTTACTGCCACAGTGACTACATTGTGTACATTCATTAATTCTGAAATAAATACCTTACACTGGGCCCATTTTAGAAAACCTATTCTCCCTGCTGCTGAACATCAGTTAGAGCCTCTTCTACCAGGATCCACCACTGCTTAACTTTGAACCTGTTTTTTCCCAGCTGACACCCAAAATATCAGTACTCGAGGTGAGCAGCTACTCAAAGTGCTTGTGACTCCTCCAGGTAAAGTGTTTGAGGAAGAGGTTGTCATCAATATCTAGGTCTTCAGTTCCATTTGTTTTTGTGGTCAGGAAAGAGCGTAGACACAGTGCTGATGTAAGTGGATGCTGATCTCTCTTAGTCCAACTTGTATCTCCATATTGCTCAGTTGATCTGAAGCGGCTGAGCGTGTCTGCACTACTGCTTTCCTAAGACCGTGTGAAGGCATTAGCTTTATACTCCATAAAAATGCCTGCAGCATTCAGCTGGCCTCCTTTTGTCATTTTAGCAGCTGAGTGGAGGGGAAGAAGGACAAGGAAGAGAATACATCCCTTAGTGTGCGAGCAGTCAAGTGAATGGGGTGTGTGTTACTTGCAACTGTAACCAACAATAGAGTACTGTTGATATTACCGGCGTCTGTGATATTTTCAGAGATCTGAAAATGACATTTTATTTTCAGCAGTAGAAATACATAATTTGAATTGTTTGTACTTTCCCACGTAGTAAACATTGCTGATACAAAAAGGGAAATAATCAGTTTCTTGTGGGATTTGCAACAGTTAATTGTTGAACATTCAAATAAATTTGCTTGTGAGCTCTCCAGCACTGGTGGTGCGCTGCTGGCATTGTGTGCAGCTGTGGGAAAGCTGGGGTGGGCTTGAACTGGGCATGGGAGAATGGTGTTGAAAGCCCTGTCTGTCTACAAGTCTTAAGATATTTTATAACCCCATTAAAGCACTGCTTTACACAACTGTAACTTGTGTTGGTTCCTGTCACGTCTTGGTCACAGACCCCCCCAAGCTATATTTGAGTCATATTTTAACCCTGATGACAGTACTAAGCAGTTATTGCATTATATAGCATTACTTCCATTTGCAAAAGCATTCAACAATATAGGTGAGACAGCAAGTTGTTCAGACCAATTGCTGCTTATACTTGAGGTGACCTCATATGTACAGTGTTTCAATATGCTCTTTTTTTTCATAGAGTCTCCATTCCCTCTGTCCTCACATAGATGTGCAATATTGAGTATACAACAGCTAAACCATTGCCAAATTACCTCTTTTCCGCTGTAACTGGCTGCCAACACTCACTCCTCAGAACTGTCAGCAGCACCTCTCAGTCGTAAAATAATCTCCACATACATGTAAGGGCACAGGGCTGGCTCAAAGAATCTCTCTAGCATGGTACCTTGCCCTAGCAGTGTTTGTACGTGGACACGCAAGGAAGGGAAGAAACAAGGTGAGTTGTTGCCCATTCCTAAAATTGTTTTTATGATGAAGGCATCAAAATTGTACACAGTATTTATTCAAGGTGTGGATGAACGATGGATTTAAAAAATGACATAAAGATGTTTTCTATCCTATTCAGTATTACTTTCCTAACATTTGCTAATATTCTACATGGTGTTTGAGCACTGAGTTGGTGCTTTCAAAATGCTTTCTTGCCTAACTCCAGGAAAGTTCCTATCCACCCACAGCTGCTTGCTCCACCACTTCAACTTTTTCCAAAGCTGTAATAGGAATGCTTGGTGGTGGGTAAGGCTTTAAGGACTTTTTTTCTTTTTTTTTCAAACCTAGATCATTCTAGAGACTTGGCACATCCCTGTGATGTTTCCTGAGCACAGCATAGGGCAGAGAACTGCAAGTGGAAGTTGGAACAAGTGATGTTCCTACACGGCTAATGGTATCCCGGGTTGCATTAAGAAGAGTGTGACCTGCTGGTTGAGGGAGGTTCTCCTCCCCCTCTATTCTGCCCTGGTGGGGCCACATCTGGAGTATTGTGTCCAGCTCTGGGCTCCTCAGTTCAAGAGAGACAGGGAAATACAGAAGAGAGTCCAATGGAGGGCTCTGAAGATGCTGAGGGAACTGGAGCATCTCTGTGCTGAGGAAAGGCTCAGATCCTCAACATTCAGTCTCAAAATTTCTTAAGCTGAGAGCTCTTGACTTTCAAGAATTGACAGAGGTTTTTAGCACATCATCATGACATGCAGCTCTGGCTCCCATGTTGTGCACTCCCTTTTTTATGTGTGTGTCTCTGGTTTTCAGCATCCCTTTATGAAATTCTGAACCAACAGAAATTTTCACAGCAAGCTAAGTGATTCATTGGACCAAAATGGAAAGATGTGAAGCTTCCTGTCCTGAGCAGCAGTGCTGGATAGTTGCCTGTGATTCATACTGGGCGTGGTCCCAAATTCATCAAAAATATTGCTAGAACTGAAAAAAGTGGCGAGCCATTGTGGGTGCCTGGAGTCTGCCAAAGGCAGAACTGAGCTAGTGTTGAGTCAGCCTGGCTTTGCTGTCACCAGTAAAGCAATCCTATTTTACACCAGTTGACAGCCTCATCCTAGAGATCAGATTGCAGGCCCCAAACGCAATAGGATTAGAAGCAATCGCTGTGCGTTACAGCTTTGTGCAGGACAATCAGCAACGGATGTGCAAAAGGTAGGATGGAAAGAATGAAGCAGAAGAGACAAAAAGTAAAAACATCAACGAGGCAAAACGATGATCATATGAAGTTATCAGGATAATATATCTGCATATTACTGAGGTTTACTATCTTTTGTTGAGCAGCAGTGTGTTGTATAACAAGGTTGTTTAGCACGCAGGAGTATTCACTGTCTCGTTAGCTGGTTTTGTTCTTTGCAGGGAGAGATTATTCTGTCTGCCTTTTTCAAAATCATTTTCTGTTTAGTATGGAAACGGTCACCCTGGATCTGGGTTAATCCATCTTCTGGTTGGACATGATGGAGATCTGAATGAATTGGAAAAAAAAGACAAATTGCAATGGGCATGTAACAAGCCCCTCTTCTTTCTGTTAAATCTCTGTTAATAACGTGTGAAGGAGTGACAACAAAGAGCTTCTGTCCCCTTTATAAAAGACCCTTAAGGGCAGAGGCAGGCTGTAAGAAACTATTCTTTTGCTAATGATAGCTGAATTACTGAGAAAGCTCAGTGTTAAAAATCCACGACAAGGATCTTGTACAAGGAAAGGAAGCATTTCCTTGGATGACTTTCTAATGACTGTCAAACATTTGCAGCCATCAGACAAAAGGAAGCATTGTAATGACAAAGCACAAGCAACCTAGTGCTGTGGTTACATCTGCAGTTGGGTAGCTGTGAGCTGTAAGCACTCGACTGGTCCCACAAACAAATTAAAAATTGACTCCTGATTCTGAATTTTCTTTACTTCAGTGCTCTGTTTATTTTATCTTTTTTTTTTTTCCCCCCCTTCAAGGGTAGCTTGATTTTACTAGAAAGATCTTAGGGCCTTTCAACCGCATACTACTCTTTTTTTTCTGAGTTACATTAAAGTCTTTTTCATACCAGTAAAGCTATTTTTTCAAGATCCTCAGGTTTCTATGTCACCATAGCTCTTTTCTTAGCTCAAACCATACTCAATATATGTGCTATATGTAAAACTTAGTGGCTTGAAGAATACTCTTGCTCAGACATAGCGACACATTTTCTATGTGACTTAAAGGCTTATGCCATCTCCTGTGTTTTGACATGTATTCCAAGTGTATAGTTTACAAGTGAGAACATAGTCTTAGGCACATATGAAAAAATAAAAGATGCTTTCAGAAAAATCCACAAAAATACCTGACCTGCCTCTATGCAATTGTAACTTCAATATTTTGCTGCGGGTTTTTTTGTTTGGTTGTTTTTTGCAAATGCGAGGCGGAAAAAGAACAAGAGAGTTCATGGTTCGATAATTACATCACGTCTAACAAAGAAACCTCACCCCATCGTCCAAAACTGAACTCTCATTACAGTTATTTTTTATAGTAGTCATACTTTGGCAATAACATGGACAATTAACAGCTAAATAGTGAGGAGGAAAGATCACTCATACAACTCATAGTGCAAGCCAGACTCAAACAGGTGTTGTATGCTTTTTTCCATCACTGTGATAGCAACAAGGGACTAATTTTCAGAGGTGGCACTTCTATAACAACAGACGACTTAGAAATCAGGTAGCATAGAAGTAAACGTAATGGGGGAGTAAGACTGTGTTTGCTACTGGAGCTTGCCAAGTTGTATCACCCAAAATACTTCTTACTGAAAGCTATGTGTATGTTAAGATTTCCTCATGTTTGGTTGTTTTTTTGCTCTAGCATAACTCTGTTAGGCTCTGTGAACAAAATTTAAGTATTGATCTGGTCTATAATGAAGGCTTTTCTGTCAGTATGACGTCTCAGCTGAGCTGAGGGAAAAAAAATCACACACCCTAAACTCATATACCTGCCTGTACAAAATTCAGCTCTAATTTTGGATTAGTGGAAGTCATTAAAGTAGGTGTGGTAGATAGACTGGTGGAAAAACTCTTTTAGTATCTTGTTTTGCTAAAATAGCTCTGCCAGCAGAAAAAATACACAGAACCTCTTTAGTGGAGAGAAACACATTTATAATACAGCTATTTATGAAGGATTCATTGTAGGAAAAGTGAATATAGACTCTATTACTATTCAAGGATATATGCTTTGAAAAGCAACGTGCCTGAAAGCACTAAGGAGTTTCAGTGAGCACCAAACTATCTATGAACTCCTCACATACTGCTGTGATTAAAAGGGCTAATGCAAGCCTTGAACTTATGGAATGTGAAATACAAAATTAGAGAGGATTTGCATCAGAGACTAAATAAATTATAAAGTTCTGCCAGAGCTGGGATAATATGTTTAAGAGTAAGGATGATTAATTATAGCAATAACTTAACAAAGGATGTGATGATATCTCCATGATTCAAAAGATGTATATAAGAACAGTTGATTTAACCTAAAATATGTATTCTGATGGCAAAAAAACCACCTTCCTATACAATTAAAACCAGTATTTTATGCTTCTTGCATCTAGCCTTAGAAATGGAACTAATAACAGCACAGTAGGTATGAACTACCTACTTTCCAGGCTTAAAGGATACCTCTTACAGTTTTCAAAAAATCCAGTAAGGGGTGAGATATATCTGCTTTAATTATAAATGGCTAAAAGCTAGATATCCAAGTCTGAGCTACCCATTCAGGCTTCCCAGTATGATCAATGGCGAGAAATAAGCATCAGCAGAAGGCTGTTCATCTCACCTGAAGAGACACATTTAAACCAGATCAGATAAATTGCCCTCTGGAGGTGACTCTTACTTTTACTGTGAAGGGAACCTGAAGGATTAGCTCTACTTCTTAGGAAAGTTCACTAAGGCAGATGAATACCATCAGAAGTGTAGATTTGGCAGATTGACAGACTTCAAGATTTTACATCTTAAATATGTATTTGCTTTAGCTTTTCTTGAAGGATACGAGATCTTATGCTCTCATCAATAAGGAAGATACACAAAGATACATTTTTTCCTAGTAACTTGCACTGATTGCTACCCTTCACTTCCCATTGCAGCAGTATCTACATCACAAACCCACATTCATAATTTTCTTTCTCAGTGACACAGACATCGAGGATTAAAGGCTTGATTTAAATCCCATTAAAATGGGAGAGACTTGCATTGACTTTAATGGGATTTAGATTGAGTGTAGAGGAGCCTGAATGCTGAACTGCTGTCAAGTTTGAAGTACAGAGGGTATTAAAGGGCAAACTAATAATGCTTCTGTTAAATGTTAAGTACCCATTCTTCAAAGAGACTTGCCAAACTGGTTATTCAGTCTTATTCAGGATGACTAAAGTACCTCAGTCAGCAATAAACAAAATTATTAATATAACTGCTAGCTGTCTTCATGTCTTCTAATTTTTGTTACATTTCAATAAAGTAAGACAGTGTTTGAGACATGATGTGTTTACTAGATACTATTAACAATTTATTTTATAAGGTACTTTTTGCCATCTGATACTGCCAAGGAAAGTCCTTCTTCTATTGATGCATTCTTTGAACAATTTACAGGCCAATGAAAACATGTAGGGCTATATTAAGCCTACCAGTTGTGGCACCTAAGTGACTCCTGTGGACTGTAAGCACATATATATCTGGAAAGCCCTTAGATACCTGCACAAAATGAAGAGAAACCCAGTTGGAGTAGACAGGTGTTTATGCTCCACTGAGTATATGGACAACATAGAGTTAGGTTCTTTATGTGGCTGAAGGCACGACATGACTCTCATGAAATAGTTTGGAGGTGAGAGCTTTGGATTTTAAGTCCTTCTTATATTTATAAAGAGCTTTGAATGCGCCGTTGCTGTTTGTTATAATCACTGCCAAAGTAAAGATGCAGGGGCAATGTTCAATTGCTGTTAAAGCTGAATCACTGTGCAGGGATGAAGGTAAAAGGCAATGGCACAAATTGAAACTTCAGGAAACATATTTTTACTGTGAGGGTGACAGAGCATTGGAACAGATTGTCCACAGTGGTTGTGGAGTCTCTCTCATTGGAAATATTTTAAAACCATCTGGACATGGTCCTAGGCAACCGGCTGTAGGTGGCCTTGTTACAGCAGGGGCAGTGAGCTAGATGATCTCCAGAGTTCCTACCAATCTCAACCATTCTGTGATTCTGTGATGAAGGACAATCTGTGAGGTAATGGGGTAGCAACCAAGTTCCTGATTCTGAATCCTTGTGAGATGAGAAATTTGTAGAAGGAAGGCATCCTGGTTTCAGTTCTGTTCTGTTAGGACTGCTCAACCACTTTTTATTAATAAACTTTGGGATTACACTGGTGCTTGATGCATAGACCAAAATGCAAACTCCACTGGGGAGCCCTCGTGTCTTTGATCTACTGAACAAAATTTCTTTCCTGTACTGTCTATGGCTGCATGACTCTTGTGATCCTTTCTGCACAGTGGTCCAGCTTCAGCATGGAGAACAGAAGGCATACTCTTATCTGGTTGTGTTGTGGTCTGTTGGGAAGTGGGGAATCACTCATTTTTTCAGGATAAGATACTTCACATTATTTTCCTGTGTTTTGCTGCATGTGAAGAGTATCTCACTGACTTTTCTGGGATTGATTTGTAGCATGTTATCAGGCATTACCTGTACCTCCATCATACCTATAGGATGCTGACGTCCCTGATCAGTTAAGGTTATACCTTAGTTACTTAATTTGGACTGTGGGTTATTTCCTAGTTCTCTAGTGGTAGAGGTGGTCCAGCATCCAAAATACATAGGATTAGCCCACCTCTAGAGATTTGTCTTGGAGAGAGCTACTATGAGCAACCCAAAACATGTCCAGGAAAGCTAATAAACAGACAGTAATAAAAGGCTGTAATGAAGGGATCTAGTGTTTGACCCCACTCTCTCTTTCTCTCTACTTAGTAGTATAGATGTACCCATCTGGTACATTCAGGCACATAAACTAGATGAGTCTGTAACCATTCACTAGAATGGAGTGGCCTACATCATAGAGCTGAGTTCCCTCAGCCCTAAACTACTGTGACTGCACTATGTCTTCATGGAGTGGTTCCTGGCCCATGATAACATCTACTAACTGTTTGGAAAATTCTTAATTTCCATGGGCCAAAACTGTAATGAGGATCTACCAGTAATTTAAAAATTTACTGCTACTAAGCATTGTATGGGATTTAGTCCTATGCCTGGAGGAGACATTGAACTCCTTCTATTCTTTTTGTGCTATTCCATTAATGTGGAAATAAACATGAAACATTCTGTATATAGGACATGTTCTCAGTCAACCTTCTGGGCAGTTATCTCTAGTCATGCTGCAATCAAATCTAGGTTATGTAGACCTGAGGAGTTCAAGATATGATTCAGGATTTGCACACTAAATCTTGGATGAATATTCACAATTTTATTAAATCTCCCATAATTAAGTTTCCAGGCAGAAAATGAAGCCGTGTGAAAGCAACACAGCCAGTGAAAATTATGTGTATTTTCAGGAATTCTGAGGAACAGTAAAAATTCAGCATTCTTCTCTGTTGGCTGCCTGGACCAGGAGAAAGCTGTGTGTAATATATAGCCTGGGAAGCAGTGGTCCTCTGCCTTGGAGTGGGCATGCTAGCTTCTTGCCTGTGCACTGCTCTGTGACCTTATTGAGAGACCAGATGCCAGTATAAATAGGGCATTGCTGCATTTACCAATGTGGTGATAAGAACATAGTTTCCCTTGGTGGCAGGGGCTAGGTTTTCCCAGAGGTTTCATATGGTGTTCTGGAGAGATGTGCACACAATAATTATATAATCATATATAATTATATTGACTACATTTGGGATTTTGGACTGAAAATATCCATTTTATAATACTGTCAAATTAAGTTAATTATTCTATTTAAAAGAACTCAGAGAACCTGTATACCAAGAAGGCATAATGCTCTTCACAGTTCTTGTTAAAATTTAAAACGTTAAAAAGTTTACTTAAAGAAAAAGAACCCACATGTGCAATTCTAGGTTTGAAATTTAGGCCATGCTTTATTGTTTATTTTAGTTTAGAGTTGGAAAATGAGAGTATATGGTGTTGGAAATTAAATAGAATTTGAAAATTTTTTTTAGAGGTCCAAGATATTAAGACCCCTAGACAGACTTTAAAAAATCTTCTAAATGCAAAAGAACAAATAGACACGAATACAATGACAGAAATCCCAGAGATGCAAGGCAATCGTTCACATGACATCCAAGTACACTCAGTGTTATTTACAGTTTGCTTGAAGAAAAGTGTAAGACTTTGCCTATCAGCGTTCTTAGATTTGTAGATATCTGTGCCATGTGTGACACATCTGTGATGTGTCTTTGCTATCTATGCCACACTAAAAATCTGAATTTAGAACTAATTCCTAGCCTGCTTCGGAAGTTGCAGCTTTGTGGATTTCTGCTCTTTCTCATATATAACAAGAAATACAAGTAGCAATCCAAACTAATTTGATTTCTGAGTTAAATACTTCTGACAACCGACTTGCAGTGACCTTACCCTCCGCGTTCTAAATAAAGACTTGAATAGATGTTATTTAGTCACAGAAAGCAAATCCAGCTTTTTCATGATGACTTTTGTACGAGTTGATGAGGCATTCTCTTTCTGGTTAAGAAAGAGAGATTTCATTGGATTTTTTTCTTTACATTCAGGGCTTTGCATAATTTAGGGAAGGAAAGGAAATCATGAATGCACACAGTGCTCATGCTAGCTGGTGACTGCTTCATGTCAAATGCAGACTTTGGAGTAGGAATGAGAATCCCACATTTGTAAATGAGTGTCCTAATTGCTGGAGAAGAGTAATCAGTTTTCTGCTTGTTCTTCAGACCAATTAAACTTGGCTGCATTTTTTATTTTTGTATAATGGCACAGATGAACAGCAGGGATGGATAATCTTTGCTTTTTGACGCCTGCATCCTGATGTCTGGTACACTTGTTAGAGGTGAGAAAAAGCAAACTGACATTTGAAAACAGCCAACCCCCTGCCCTTTCCCTCTTTGTAGAAGGTGCTGTATCTGTTGAGTTACTCTATAAAGGGCTGGAAGGGAATAAGACAGTGGATAACCTTTTTTGAATAGTAAATACCCTTTTTTGCATAGCAACTACCCTGGATTTGAATTTTAGGAGGAAGATGGCCAAGACTGCTGTTGTTCTTCATGGAGTTTATGCCTTAGAAGTGTGATACGTGTGCACAGAGTCTACATGCCAGACTGGGCTTCTTGGAAAACAAGCAGAGTTTAAAATACCACTTATATATAAACATGAAATATTTGCTAAGCTGCTCAGCTGTGCCAAAACGGTAGCAATCTTGTGGGTGCTCAGAAGCAGGCTGTCACAGAGGATTGTTGCATGCAGGGATAGAATAATTTGGTATCAGATGAATCCCCTTGCATTCTAGCCAATTCTCAGAGGGGCTCGGGGCAGCTGGACTTAGCTGGGTATGCCAGTTAAATGTGACTATACGTCCAACCCAGATGCACAAACAGCCTTTCTGCTGTAGGTGCGGTTGCATTCCAGAGAAGCAGTCGGATGCACAAATAGCAGGGTTTTTTTCGCTTGCAACATACAGATTCTTTTGGATTGCCAGTGATAAATTCACTAAGCTGCAGAATAGTTATATAGCTTAACAGATACAATTGCAATTACAACACTCCTAGGGAAAAGCAAAACACTCGGTGTGACTGAGGTTCGATTCTTACCAAAAGGCATCTTCCTGGGGCAGGTGAGGAGAACCAACTCCTGGATCTGTCCGAATTCTCTTGTCCACACCTCAGGTCCAAACCAGACCTAACATTTATACTTGTTCTTATCTACTACTGTGCAAAGGGTGGGGATGGGACTGTAGTCAAGCCTTTGTTAGTTGGCCTTTCAGTTGCACAAAACATTGACTTCCTCAGCATCTTCTACCAAGTGCAGGCAATTGCCCAGGTAACTGCTGTGATAAGTGGGAGAATGGAAGAATGGAGCAACACCTGCTCCACTTTACATTCCTCCTTGAGGCCATGCCAAGACACAGACCACTAGATCTCTAACCAGCCTCAGTGTCTGCTCTGGCCACCAGATGTGTATCAGCAGTGATGAGATTTTCCATTTTCAATTGTTTAGTGCATCCTAGTTCCAACAGGGATTCGCTGGTGGGACTGTATCCAAAATGTCACTACGAATGTAGACTTGTTAGGTTGGTCAATACAAGATGGGAGGTAGATCTGTGGGAAATGACCCAGGGACATCGGGGAGGTTTCTCACCATACATCACACTAAGCACATCAACAATGATACACAAAAAGAGGCACTGGAGAGAGCAGGCAGAGTGTAGGACATCTGAAATTATTCTAGTCACCTGTGTTTAGGCATCGGAAAACAAGCACCTGTGCTTTAACATGGTTGATACCTGATTAGAGTACCCATTTACTGTATCTATTTTGTTTCTAATTTCTAGCATAGCTCAGGCTCAGACTAGCAAGTTATACTATGTGTACAAAACCATGGATCTAGATTTGGTTCTTAGTCTTGGTCTTATAGGTATTTTCACAGCTTCTTAAGAGAAATTGTTTAAATCCTCCCGATTTTAATCCAATTATTCCCATGCCTAAAATGATTCATGTTCTCAAGGCTTTCTACAACAAAACATAGGCCTAGTCTGACTTGTTCTTCCTCTTTCAATTTTTCTTTTAAGTATCCTGGATGATGGTTGACACTAGAAGCAGGAATCCAGACACATTGACATCAAAAGCAATTGTAATATGTATGTGGCAACAAGGGTGGGGGGCAGAGTGGAAGGAAGAGGAGCACTTTGAAGATGTCATGATAACTCGGGCATGTTTAGATTCAGTAAGTAGGTGTGCCGTTTTCTGTATCCTGCTCATCTGCAGACTAGGATGTTTGAAGAGAGGGAAAAATGAAATGTTATTTCCAGTAAAGGGGAGGAGACTTAACAATGGCAAAATCATTATGAAAAAAACAAACAATGGAGAGGACATTAGAATTTTTTAGCCAGGGAATGACAGAAAAAAACTGTATGTATTTCAAAAAAAGAGGAAAATCCCTGCATTTAACTAATTTCCAAAGCACTGATGTTTATTTATGGCTAAATTTTATATAAGATGTTACAATAAATATAAGGCTGAAATGGAATAATATTTCTACCTATCAGTTTATTTGCCAGAACTGCGACTGAAATTAACTGGAAATTTAACTTATACTTGCAAATATTGCAAAAATATATACAAAATGTGTTTGTTCGTTGTTTAGTTGGTAACAAAGAGATCAAGACCCTGGCCATCTCATGAGATTTTGGCAGACGTATCTCATGGGACCCATGTGCTGAGATGGCTTCTGGTGTATCACAGAACCAAACACAGGGGGACCAATGATTAAATGTCCCTCCAGCCTTTGCCTACCACAACATCTCTCATAGTCCTAACAAACTGAAACCCCGACCACTCATGAAAAAGGTGCACCAAACAAGGATTTGATAAAGTCTCTACGTCGGGTCTGGTAAGAGTATGGAAGAAGCCCTTTCCCAAGTGAATCTCAACCACAAAATTGGCAGTGATATTCAATAGGACACACCACTTAGTGACACATTTTTAGCAATAGGACAACGGCACATTAAAAGCCAGGAACCACAATTTTGCACAATGACTATATCCACCTGTAATTACGGAGAGTTTCTTCCACCTCTACTATTCTTCAAACCTTCAAAGCCCACTGGCAAGGTGAAGACAACTAGAAGTCACCACAGTCACTGCTGGAGAGGTTGGGCACTTAGCTCCAACAGTATGGATATCCAGTAGGACTATAAGGAGGGGACATGACTAGTTCAAGACTAGTTAGTATCTGTAAGAATAATTTTTAGCTTGCAGATGTTTTCAGGACTTTATCCACACAAAAGGAAGGAATGCTGAGATTTTATCCCATAATCCAGATTATGAAGCTGTAACTTCAATATACTACCCTTGTCTGAGATGATCACAACTCCTGCCACTCATCTAGACTGAAATATTTTTTTGGAATTATTTCTATAACCTTTCATTCTCCCAGGTGAATTAATATTGAAGTATTTATTAATACTAAGAAGAGACATTGAGAGAAAGTACGAGAATACCCCAGGGATCTAGAGGTACATAAGGTCTTTAAGATATCACAATGTATTTAAAATCATATGTTAGGTCATAGCACATATATATATTTATATAAATTGTGTGTGTTGGGGGTGGTGGTTCTGGGACATAACTTGAAAAATGTTCACTTTGGTGTCAGATGAACCTTTTCTAATTTTGCTCTAAGTATTGCTAATTTGAATTTGGTCTGAAGACATACATTTGCTGAGTTTCAGTGGTCTGTTTCCCTCCAGCTGTTAGTTACCACCTTTATGCTATTCCCTTCATGTCCTATATCCAGCCAGGAAAGTGATTTGTGAGTACTCCTTAACTCATTTCAGGAAAAGTTACTTGGACTGATTTCTCTAGTTTAAGCAATTTGCCTGGTTTGCTTTGTCTGAAGTGGATTAGGAAGTACTAATATAAACTGTTCTTCTAGCAGAATTGTAGAAATGCTAAAATCCTCAGCAGTGCCTTCCGTAGCAAGCCCTCACTCAAAGGCACAGAGCAGAACAGCGATCTCGAGGGACAACTCCTCAAGGCACAAGATGACCATCCAGATGTGCAGGAAGCAGCATGTGTGGCAGGAGGCCAGCTTGGCTGAACATGGAGCTCCTAACTGAGCTCGAACACAAAATGGAAATACACAAAAAATGGAAGCAGGGATGGACTAAGGAGGAGTATGGAAAGCATTACTTGAACTTGAAGAGATGAAGTTAGGAAAGCCAAAGCTTAGCTGGAATTTAAATTGATGAGTGATAGGAAGGGCAACAAGAAGAGCTTCTACGAGTACATCAGGAACAAAAGGGAGACCAAGGAAAATGCAGATCCACTGATGAATGACTTGATGATGAAGGATGTAGAAAAGACAGACTGACTCAGTGCCTGTTTTGCCTTGGTCCTTAAATGGCAAGGTCTGCTTCTGGAATCTCTGTGGCAGAGTCTAGGGGAAAGAAATATTACTTAAGGTAGAGGGTGCTGGAGTCAGAGACCACTTAAGCAAATTGGACATATATAAGACCATGGGACTAGACAGAATGCATTGAAGATTGTAGGAGCTAGTTTATGTCACTGCTATGCTCCTCAGCAACTCCTCTGACAGGTGGTAGAGATTCTTGAAGATGTGAAAAAGACAAATACTTAGTACATCTTCAGAAAGTACAAGAAAGAGGATCTGGGAGACTACAAGTCAGTCAGTCTCACCTCAGTCTGTGGGAAAGGTATGAAGCAAATCCTCCTGGAGACAATTTCCAGGCACACAGAGGACAAGGGTAAATCATGCCTGTCAAAGTCTTAATTACCTTCTATGATAAAATGCCTGGTTATGGGGACAAAGGGAGAGCAGTGGGTGTCCACAATACCTGAAAAAAAGACTAAGGAATCTTTGGAGATACTGACTCGTAGACAAGAGGCACATAAAATGGCAAAATAAACATATGTCATCTAACTTCTAAAACCTATCAATGTTTTTTTTAAAAGTGCATTAAATTATTTTATTGACAGATTTCATGCACCAGAAAAGATGAGGGGTTTTAGTTTGCTAAATTTATTATTTGTACATGAGTAAGTGTTTCTGTTTCAGTTTATTCTCCATTTTCCTTAACAGCTAGGTGCCAAATTCTCCTAGTAGTTAGTTATAACTATAGGTATTCTGTTCTAAGGATCTTAGAGTTTCTGTATGTGCACATCATTTTTTCAAAATAAAACATTCCAGGTTTAAAAAAAGCTGTGGTTTTATGAGTTTAACTGCTGAAGCTGCAAACTGAAATACCTCAATATAGCTGGAGGTGTGAGAAGGAAAATACAGATACGTTTCAGAAAATATTACAGCATTTAAAATTGTAGTGCAGTGTTTGATTTTAGTTTTGCTGTTTCTGTATGATTTTAAACTTGCACCCATGTGAAAAAAAAACACATACTTTGCCCCTATAAATAAGGGGCAAGAATAAGGCCATTGTATTTTGTGTTCCTCTTCAATGTAAAATTCAAGCTCCACAACAAAATTCAGGTACAAGGTTAGGTAAGATGTTGATACACTGGGAGAATTAGAGCTAAAGCTCACAGCTCTGTTGATATTAAGCAAATCATTTATTTACCTATAAAGCAGCTGTAAGACTACATCAGTGATACTCTTTGAACCAGTTATGAACATTTACATCTGAGCTATTCCCCTTAAACTCCCTTCCCTGCTAAAGTATAAACTCTATTGTTGGAGAATAGTAGGCCTCCTCTGGTGTTCTAATACAAATCCCCCAAATAGGTAAAATGGACCTCAATTTAAGGGTGCCTCTTTTTCTCCGCTGACCAAAAGCAAACCTAGTCAACTATCCAAAATGTAAATATCTGTAGTACAGACATTTAAAGTTAGTGGAGCTTAATTCCACCTGGTGCATTTGGCCTCTATCATGATGCAGATGTGCCATGAAGTCAGTGCTGAGACAACAAGCTGGCATGAAAGGCTAACTAGAAGAACACCAGTGTCACACATCTAAGGGACAACTAGGATTTGTAATCCTACATTTGCAGAGGTGCTACAGGAAACACACGTGGTGGCAGCCTAGATATGCAGAACCAAAAAGAAGGCAATGGTACTGAGGCTTTTCCTTGGATCAGACAGCAAAGTAAGATGTAGCCTTCAGATAAGTGTCCAAACATGCAAACTAAAAGAATTGTCCTTTTTTTAAATTGTTGTTGCTTCCTCCCATTGCCATAAAGTAGGCAATAAATGTAAATAACAAAGTTGCCTTTTATTTCCTTACAGTGGTGAAAAACATGCTTTAAGCATGAACAAATTGTTATTTTATTAAAAATACTACCAAGGACCACAAGTACCTTTTAGCAGGAATAAAAATGGTTTTAATGCCTGACACTGGTCTTGCATATACTGTTACGAAGATGTAGCTGTTTGAATGCCATGGATTTGTGAGCTTAATTCCTCAGTCTTAGCACAACATTCCTATACTGCATTCTGTACAAAACAATGGCAAGTAGATCCTTTTGAGTTTCTTTTTTCAGGTGTAATAACCTGTGCTAGTCCACTGCCAGATGGTTGAAGTGACAGGACGTCTAATTCATCTGTGACTGGCAGCCTTTGCCATTCAGTCTGCATCTCTTTGTTGTGTGCACAGTACTGTATCTTACCATTCGATATGACACGTACATACAGTTAGAAGAAATAATATGAAAAGAAATATTAATAACAACTAGGACCTGCTTAGAAATATTTTACTAGGTGTTGAAAAAAGCTGTAGTTCTCCAAAGAAGACAGAGGGTTTTATCTAAGAAAAGTAGCAGTCTGGATGTAAGAGAAATCAGGGCAGAACAAATAATAAAAAAGAAGACATATTTATGAGTGTTATTGGTGAACAGCATAGAAGCCACCACTTAAAGAAAAGTAGTGAAAGAAGATTAAGAAATGGAAGAGGAAGCCTATGACTGTCTGGGTTAAAGACAAAGCATTTTCTGAGTAGCTCCAAACAAAACCAATACTAACAATAATCAAGGCTAGATGACCCTAACAGAATTGCAATGGCTGACACAGAAAATGCGGAAGTGTTCCATAAGGGTTTCTGTTCTATATTATGGGCTGGGGAGGAAAATGAAGGATGCCTTCCTGTTGGGTGATGATGGTACTAAGCTGGCGGTATGAAGGACAGCGAGCAGGCGCAAGTCACCACATGATTTTATGTTAGCAGTTCCAATAATCTTGCAACCACACCCTTGTCAAGATTAGTGTTGAGATTATTATAAAGAGCCTCTGTTGTTTATTTTCAAGAAGCCTTGAAAGTTTCAGAGGACTGGAGATAAGATAACACTGTGCCATTATTTTAAAACAGAAAATGGATAAAAAAAACCTGACCAGGATAATGCAGGCCTGGCAGCCCCACAGTATTAGGCCAAATAATGGATGAGTTGGCATACATTGATTGATAAATATACGGAAAGGTTAATGTAATTAATTTCAGTTAATGAAATAAAGAGAAATAGATCTTTGCAAAATTGCTGTATATTTTGAGTGAACACCCTGCTTTTGTTGGAGAACTGGGAAATTTCTGGTAGAGGTTTGACTTGGCATGACATCTTCATTAACACACTGCAGAAAAATAGGTCAATGTAGCACACATTACATTGATGAAAAACTGCTTATGTCCATACATAATTGTAAATAAGAGACTATCTGAGTTTTGTTTGTTTAACTATGCTTTTCATGAGATGCCAGAGGGACCATTTTGGGGTCTATATGATTGAGCATTTTAGCAGTGACTAAGGGAAGGGGCATTACATTTTGTCTGACAAAATTTGGTGATAACACACAGATAACAGGAGTGAAAAATTAAGAAGAGGCAGATCAATGATTAAGACTGTCCAGGGACACTAAGTAAGCAAAATAGACAAACAATAGACTTTTCTCTACAGTCAAACAGAGGATCTAACATATAGGAATGAAAACATAAGCCCTAAAACCAGGAAAGAGGACTTTCCTGTGAAGTAATGATTCTGAAGAGGGCATATGATAACCCTTTATTGAGACCACATGGACAAAAAAAAGGTAAATGCTATCCTTAGGTGTACCCACTGGAAGGGAGTGGAACTTGAAGTCATTGCTGCATTTGGCAGAGAAGCAATTGCTACTGGAATAGCGTGTCCAGCTCGAGTGCTCAGAATTCATGATGGATGTGAATAATTTGGAGGAGGGTCAAAGAAAAGCCATGGGAATATTAAAGACCTGGAAAGTCTCCAGGAGTCCAATCTACTTAGCTTATCAACATGATGACTCAAGGATAACTTGTCATGGTACACAAAAGCAGGACAAATAGCAGAGTCGTTCAGTTCAACAGTCAGAGGTCTAACAAGCTCCTCTGTCAAAAAGGTGAAGCTAAAAGTTCAAACAAAAAATAAAGCCCTTTTTTTCTTAACAATCCATTAAGTTAGTGACTAAATTCACTCATTGAAAGTGTAGCATCACTGGCAGTTTTAAAATCTAGATTAGATGTTTCTCTGAAGACAAGTTTTAATTTTCAAGAGGACTACTTGTCACGAAGCAGAAATAATCCTGTGAAACTCTGTGGGTTCTGTCATTGATGAGATCAGATCGGATAATGATATTTGAGCCCTTCTGCCCTCTATTTATGACTGTTTGGATATGTCCATTCTACACTGTTCTCTGAGAGAGCTGGTATCTGTATCTATATGGCAAGGCATAGAAATGATGCTACCAGTGTTGTTCTGGTGATGAGCTCAGGCTAATGAGCCATGACATACATAAGGGCCAGTCAATCATTTGTGGTAACATGACTATGCTACTTCCCTTTGTGGAGCTGGCTCTACACAAAGCAGTGTTGTGCAGCTGTTTGATGTACATACAGTTCAGTATAAACCCTGGGCAAGTCCATTTTCGTGTACTAAAATAAATGATTGCAATGAAGTGTTTCTCTTTAATGAAGGTAAAGGTCATTACTGAAAGTTGCATAGTGCTATTTTAAAGTGTTTTATGTATCCGGACACCAGTGATAGCTGAGACATTACAGGGTGTCTGGTTCCCTTAACATATTAGCCACACTATGACACACGATTCCTGGTTTTCTTAGCTGTTTTTTTGGCTCTGATGTGTGTGATGTTCCTATTTGTATCATTTAATGAGAAACATAGAACAGGGGGTTTATTGTGACGTTATTTATACTGAGAAGAGGAAATAGATGACAAGAAAATGGATAACTCTTCTGTGAAAAACAGTGAAATAACAAAAATCTAATGGAGACCTTTTCACAGTTGTTTGTAACTGTTTATCATCTCAGTCAGTAGGTGAGTCATTGCACCAAAACCTCTCTTACTCTTTATTTACCCCACATAAATATTTGCAACATGCAAGTAATTATTTGCATTACTGGATCTCATCCTTGGAATTTTCTAGGCACATTCTCTAATTCCATGATAATTGTGTGGGTAAGGGGTGTATATTATATATCCTACCTTAAGCAATGGTTTCCCAGATATTATAGTCACTTGGAATTTTACAACATTTTTCTAAAAAGCTTTTACAAAAAAACCTGATCCCAATACATAAATATGCAATGAAAACTCAGAATTAAAACCACAGCTATCTCACTAAATGCAAACGTAGAAACACTTTAATAATCTGAAACATAAAAAGGAATTACAACAAAAAGTAGAAAGGAGAGAAGGCTGAAGATGGGTATAAAACCAGTGAAAGCATACATGGGTTAAATCAAGGAGGGCTAAGGGAGTAACCTGTATCTAAATTTTAGGTGCTGCATGAATCAGTCTTTGTAAATTAAGTGCTTCTGTCTCTGTCTACAGCAGTTTGGTTCAGAACAGCAGGGTGGGTTTTTAAATAACCCCCCTGATTTTCTTCACTTCCTTGGATTTGGTTTGGTTCTTGGAGCAATTTCAGGGGTTTCAAAGTAAATTAGTTTTGGAAGAAACTAAATCCATGTCCATTTGAAGTGTCCTCCAAAGATTATGGGGATATTACTGTGTGAACCTATGGAGTCCACACCATCACACAGTGCTCAATGCATATCTAACAGACTTATGGCAGTAGAATACCACTGAGAAATCCTGTGGCATCCCAAAGTGGTTTCTGTGCTACATTAAGGGCCATGTGCCATGCCTGCAGGGGCTGCTGTGCCTTTTAAAGCCTGAGAACCATGAGTTACAAGATATAATACGCATAGCAACTAGATGCATCAGAAACTGTTCCCTATGTCTTTTTTGTTCAATAAAGTCTTTCTGTTCTAGTTCCAGCAACTGAGCGAATTGCCCATGTAGCAGCCCACTGCATGGATTTCCAAGGTCCCTTCTCTTCCCTGAACACACCTCCTTTGAATGCTACCCAGGTTAGCACTGTGGATCATGCCCTTTGCACACAAAGAAGTTATTTCTTCAAGCCCAGAACCTCTAGTTGGCCATGATCAGAGCAGTAGCTGTGACAAGGACATAATTTCTACTTGTCTTCTGCTTCAGACAAAGGGAGATCTCAAAGCACAGCTCTTTAAAATAGGTGTCCTGCTGCTGAGATAGCCACTGCAGCCATAGGATTAAGTTTCCATCCCTCCCTGCTTGTGTCTCACAATCCGTGTTGTCCAAACTCGGAGCAGGAGGGTAGTTTCAGCAGAAGACACCACAGTATCACTTGGAAACAGCATGAAAAGGAGCAAAAAGAAGGGTCTGTGCAAGAGACCCTGTATATGCAATGGTGATTGGGCCAATGATGTATTTGATTTACATGAGACAGAAATAAGGACTGTCTAGATTAGGGGTTAGCCTTCGACTTTTCCAAGACTTTTGACCTTGTCTCACATGATGTTCTTGTGAGCACCCTGAAGAAGATTTCTCTAAAAGTCATCACTATAAAGTTGTTCTAAACACACATGGTTTTAAAACCATCCTTAAATAGGAGCTATTTCTGTCAAGATGGTAGATCATTTCAAGTGAGACCTCACAAGGATCATTTGTAGACATGATTCTGTTCAGTACTTTTACAATTGACTCGGACTGATTATACATAGCGTACGCCTAATGAATTGCATATGAAACAGAATCAAAGCACACTGGAAGATGGTATTAGATTTTAAAACTCTCTTGATGAATCAGACAGCAATGAGGTGATCTGCAGACAACAGTGTGAAGCTTTGTAAAGGCTAGTGTACACTACTACAAGCAGGAAAGATCAGAGGATGGTAATGGATCAATGTGCAAAGATTAATATTTTTACCGTTGTAAAAAGAAAAAAAATTCATTCTGGGACATATTGAAAGGAGATTCATATGTACAATAAATATTTTGTAGAGTTCCAATGTGAGATAACTTTCAAATATTGTGCAGTAGTTTCTCGGTGTCTTTTGTGTGCTTGTTACACAAAATAAATCACAATCTTAGTGCTTACATTGCAGTTACCCCTGCAAATCTCTAATCCTTTATTACATAGAAGTCTGGCGTTGGTTTTAATGTAGTGTATATTTTAAGGAATAATTTTTAAAGCATATTGGTATAAATGAGATGAAGGAACTGACATGCCTTCTCAGGTAGGGAGTCTTGAAGAGAAAATTCTTAATTGAAGTGGACAACGTGTTCCCTCCTCTTTTTTAATTACTATTCAGGAATGCATCTGCTTCTCTTCATTAACTTTACTTGACATCTGTATATATACAATATGTGTTTCACAACTTCCTGTTTTCAAGAAGCCCAGCAAAAATCAAAGGTTTCTGAACAACAGAATTTCTACTTCAAGGTCACTCTAAATGCATACAATTATTAAAATGGAGGACAAAATGGAGGGAAGTGTATAGATTACCATTAGTGTTGCCTTACAAATAAGATATTCTTTTGCTTTTTATCCTCCAAGAGGTGTGCTAGGTTCATCTTACTTAATTGGGTTATTGAAAAAAATTATTCAGAAAAATAAAACCTTGAGAGATCATGGCTTCATATTTACTATACAATAAGTTTATGCAATGAGAGACACAATCATAACTTAATTCCTGTTGAAGGTTATAAAAGGGCAGACAAACCCCAGATATGCTAGAGTCTGCAGAATGAAGACATGCAGACTTTGAATATTTATTTTAAGCTAAAAAGTAAACATATCTACCTAGTGTTATTAGCACTATACCTGACATGCATTTGTCCACCATAAAATTAAATAGAATAATAAAACAAAATAAAATGAAATAAATCACTCAGTGGAATTCAACTTGTTCATATCTCATAAAATCAACATGTCAACTCCAGCATAGCTCTCCCATGGTACCCTTAAAAAATTACAGCCCTGAAGGGCCTTTTCTAAAAAAATCCTGTCAGTTCTCTTACACATCAACACATCTTTGCTTGGCAAACTTCCACTGACTTCATTTGTCCAGCTATTCCACAAGGAAGTCAGTTTTAGCGCATTGTAAGACAAGCTTTCCAAAACATCCACTGGCTCTTGTTGTTGTAAGTACATCTATTCTTACTCAATGCTGCATATCAAAACACCAGTTCTTCATCTATAATCTCCTAGTATCTTTTAAGTCAAAGAAAAGTGGCTAACAAAAAGACTTGACCAGCAATGGAATAGGAACAGGTAAGGGCAAATATGAGATCTCCACTTTTTTTCTAATGCTGTTATCTGTCTGATCATTCTCTGATAGTGACAGTTTTTCTAGGTTCAGCTGGAATTCAATTACATACTTGATAGAATAGATTACATTTGAGTCACAGAACTGTTGAGGTTGGCAGGGACATCTGGGGATCATCTACTCCAATACTCCACTCCAAGCAGGATCACCTACAGAGGAGGATGCTCAGGTCTGGTTCCCATGAGGTTTTAGGTATCTCAAAGGATGGAGTCTCCACAGCCTCTCGGGGCAAATTGTTCTACTTTTCCACTAAAGAATGTTTCTCCTATAAACGAAATTTCCAGTATTTCAATTTGTGTGCACTGCCTCTTGTCAGCTCATCAGACATTACTGACAGGTGTCTGTCTCTGTTTTACTCCTCCCCATTAGGTATTTATACACATCAGTGAGATCCTTCCTGAGCCTTCTCTTCTCCAGGCTAAGCAGTTCCAGCTCCCTCAACCTCTCCTTATCTGTCAGATTCTCCAAAAGTACATTTAAGCAATGAAATACCTTAAAAACAACATTGTCATTTCTTCACTGATTCTTTCAAACAAATACAACCAAATTAATTTAATTTCCAAGCCATCTTACACTTCACAAACATCAATGGTTGCAAAATACCTTTTTATTGGGAATTCTGAAATTTTTAAGCATATGCAAACAAGCCTTTTTTTTTTTCTTAATTAAGCCAATAAACGGTGATGATCTTGTTATACTTGTACAGTCTAATGGTTCAAACACTTCAGTCTTGACTTAGTATATAGTTACATATCACTTAGGATCCACTTACATGAGTGAAAGCAGACTGACACTAGCTCACTCTACCCAAGTCCTGAGTTGAAGACAAGTTAGCCTGAGCAGAACAATGCAACAAGCCTGAGCTTGGTGTACACTGAGCTCTGCAGCTCCTGGCTTTCTACACTCAACCTGCTAGACATGACTAATGCCTATTCAAAGTACTTTAGTAGTATTTAATGGATCCCAGATAATAATAAAGCTCTTTAACTATACAAATAAAAGATACACAATTATTTAAAAAGCCTTTTAAAACATATGTTTATAAAACTCCTTAACAGAGTCAGTAAAAAACCGAGTGATTTAGACCCTCTTAACATAGAGTTGACATACACTGTAAGAAACTCTGAGTGTTAATGGACTGATTTTATATTTAAATTCTGCTTCTCATTCTGAAACACCCCCAAATACTCTACAAGCTGGCGCAGGATTTGGAAGGCTCCCATTTTCTAGCATTGAAACAGAGTCACCCCTAGCGTGAGACAGAGCAGATGTCTCCATGCAAAGTGTGAAACTGCAGAACAGGGAAGTATGCTCTTCAAAGCCATGCTGCAGTTGATGGGAAGAGAGAGGAACAGAGGAAACAGATTGTAATTATTTAAATTGGAATCTGGCCAAGCGTCCACGGTTGGCAATTCTGCTCTGTTGTAAGAGTGCCATGAAACGTGATTATCCTCTGGGTTTTACAACTCATTGGAAAGACCAGAGCAATCACAGTCAGACCCTGAAAAGCTGGAAAACTTGGTTATTTCTATGAAAGCTGCAAGTTCTTGAGTAGGCAAAAGCAAATCATATATACTAGAAATCCCGGGTATTTTTATTCCCAATGATACTTTCTCTACTTTTTTCTGCTTCTTTCACAGTGACCAACATTTTGGCTTATTTGACACAGGTATATTTGTGTATGTATGTACACACACAGATAAAACCACATATATGCACAGATATGTTTATAAACAGAGTAATTTAAATGCATTTGACTTGTACATTAAATACTACAATATCAATTCTTTTTCAGTCAACTAAAAATAATGTATGTTGAATTATTTGCATAAATTACATATATATGTAAACAAATACCAAATGATCTCACCTAGTTATGACACACTGTTTTTCCTACGAAAACATTTGCAAGTAAAATACCTCAGCTTAAGTACGAATTATAAAGATCAAATGCTTCTAAGATACTAAATAACAAGTTGCAAATATTTATGAGTTTGCCATATTCTTTAACATGTTCTT
Source organism: Coracias cyanogaster (assembly GCA_033124195.1). Taxonomy (NCBI): domain Eukaryota; kingdom Metazoa; phylum Chordata; class Aves; order Coraciiformes; family Coraciidae; genus Coracias; species Coracias cyanogaster. Next base: position 20,862 of record JAVSBS010004259.1, on the reverse strand, counting down.
TAACATGAAATTTGGGTACGCAGATTCAACAACAGAATTTTATTACTTAGTCCTACAGGAAGTATCTTCATAACCTATGGAGGTAGCTGAAACAGAGTATCAACTTCATGGTTCATCTCACAGTCTGTTTCCATCTGTTACAAAAATACAAAGTTCTGAAATATTAGGGAAAAAATAAAACTTTTAAAATTATAATAAAATAGTCATAAATGTTTCAAAATGCAAAGTTAATATTTAAATATTTTAATATTTTAATTACCAATTATTAAGGTCACAAAATTATAAAATTATTTCATCATTATTTCGTATCTTTGGAATTTGCAGTTTATGAATACTACTTAAATGCTTGTATGTGTTTTCATTACATTTCATTATTTTGTCATTCAGCATGAGTAGTGCATGATTTGTCAGTATGTCCAACTTCTATCATTATGAACTGTTATCCAAATCAAAAAACAACAAAAATATTTCCGTCAATAGTCAGTGGCTTTTATTATTACTATAAATGAATAGAAAATTTTAAAATGCAATAAACTACTCCAATAGTTAGGCAGGTATTCATAGTTCACATGTGACATACATAGTTTACATTACACATATTATGGCATGAACTAACGTAAAATTATTTCAGAATATATTAAAATCCGCTTAAATTTCAAAATATTATATCAAAGTGATAGAACACATTAAAAGTAGGGTTTTTTTTAAAGGAAACTGGGCTAGGTTTTGTTCAGATTGATATGACTTTGTAAAAATGCTTGATTTTATTGAAACAACATTTTCAGACAAAACTAATATAAAAGATTATTTACATCACACAATGTATATCACATAATATGGGATATACTTTGTTTATATGGAGGTATAAATATATATATGTATATTTATGTACACATACACATATGCATCAAAAGTCTATGGTTACTGCAGATGTCAGGTATTCAAAGACAGCAGAAGTGAACCTTTCACACTACACTGATGCTAGCAAGTCAAGAAGACCAATGGGGCCAAATTTGCTGCAGATGCATTTCAGTGAAAAGCTTGCTATACCTTTGGCAAGCTCATCTGGTCCCATGAACACCCATTAGCAATTATGATGCTTTTTCCAGTTTAGTTTCATCAAAACAAATAATCCAATTTTCATGAGTTCTGCCATCGCACTTCTAGCTCCAACTAAAACTTACTAAATCTGCCAGTTTTGGTTTTATTAGCTTGGCATGTTTGTTTCCTGCCCCTGCCAAGGCTAGGCATGTGTCAAACCCATCCTTCTTGTTAAGATGTGCGCATCCTGGGGATTTGTCATTATTCTTTTTCCTGGTACCTTCCAATGGGGGTGTTGGATCTGGTTGCCCAGAGAGGTAGTGGAGGCCCCATCCCTGGAGACATTCAGGGTAAGGCTTGATGGGGCTCTGAGCAACCCGACACAATTAGAGATGTCCCTGCTTATTGTGGGGGGGTTGGGCTAGATGACCTTTAGAGGTCCCGTCCAACCCAATACATTCTACGATTCTCTTGGATTCACCATTTCAACCAAGAAACATTGATCTATTGATCTGTTTCTTCAGGGTAACCAGAACAGTGAGCCACTAAACTTTGAGAAATGAAGGTCATTAAAAGGTTTAGGGCAACAAATGCTTCCCCTCATCCTGCTTCACCAAGAGCAAAACAAATGGAAGCAAGTTTGGAGAATGTGATTTGTAAATAATGTATGGTTACCCTAGTTCCTTACCAATGTTTCCTTTCAGGTTTTACTGGGTTTCAAGTTTTGAATCCCACTTTTTTGCAGGGCACTCTTCTAGAGTGGTTAGAGGATGAGTAGTTTCAAGGCAACACTGAAGTTATAATTGTAGATGTCCACTGATGGGCATCATCTAGATAATAATGTGGTATTTCCCATGTTACTGTTTCGAAAATTTTGATGTGGCTTCCTATCCTATAATATACATAGACCCCTGCTTAGCTGCATCACTACAGTAAAACTTCCAAATACCACCTCCCACAGCAGAGACATCTTTGGCTTGTCACGGGTTTCATGGAGGTTTAAGATACTGATTACTAAGCTAAATTACTGATTTCTGAAGGTTTTACTTCTAATTATAATTTTCTTCCCAAGTGATAATTTTCTTTTTCAAGAGAATGAAGGAGGACTGAGGGCATTGTGCCTTTTCACTGATGGCGGGCAGCTTTGGGACCTCCTTCACAGCTAAATGAGAGTACTTAGAAAGACTGACAAGACCGAATAGATGCCAGGTTTTTATTTAATGACAGCACTTTTAAGTTAGCAATAGCAGGCAAATAAAACAAGTGACTACTATTGCTATGTAATACACTAATCTTACCACTGACTGAGAAGAAAGTTGACCAGCAGAACACAGAAGACTAATTTTTAGCCCTTCTGTCTCCCTTGATCTTCTGACATTCAGCAACTTGTATTAGAAATTTGAAAAGTGGACAGCATGTATGTGGAGAACTCTTGGGCCTTCTTCAGCAGACTATGAGCATACGATGGTCTGAGCAGCAGACTGCAGGAAAGTGCAGTAAAAAGTGACCCATTCTATGGACCAGACCCAGTTACAGATTGCCAGTTGGACCATCATGCTCCACCAACACCAGAGTGCCAAATTTACCCTTCTCGAGAGTGGTTAGAGTAAGTGTTTGAAGAGCACAAGCTACATGTGTATCAATGTTGCTAGGCAAATTCTAGTGTTTACAAAACCTGACAACAAACTACAGTTAATCCCCTAAATGAAAGAGGCAAGACTGCAGTAAATAAAATGGTGGATGAGACCAATAGTTAGAAAAGCAACAAGTTAGCTGGGCTGTGAAGACTATGGCCTAACTGTAGAAAACTGTAGAATCTCAAAAGAAATACGGAAAAAATATTTCTTTGTAATCAGCGGTTGGTGAAGACTTCAGACCATGGCATTACTGAGAACCAAAGATGAAGGGAAAAGAAGTGAGGAGGCCATGAGAGATACTACACAAAATATTTACTTACAAGGGATCTCTACAGGTGCTTCTGTTCCAGGCACAGGAAACATGAAACTATGTGCTAAATATCCTGGGACCATGAAAAAAGGCAAATCTATATGAATGTAGCAGGCAACAAGCTAAGCAGAAGGAAATACGACTATCTGGAATAAACCAGTTCTAGCAGAAAACACATTTTGGGATGTACAGATACTGCAAGCATATGAAGTTACATATTTGACCACCATTTTCCGCTGCTTTAAAAAATGAAAATTACAGTCAGTATACAAAGGGACAATGGTTTTCATGAGGCATATTCTAGTATTGAGTGGAACATGCACTTCCAAATTAATGAACTAAAAGTTTCATGCCTTTTATTTGTGATGTCCCAAACACAGGAGGATTTGTGACTATATATGGGTGTGTAGAGAAGAGATTGCAAGGGGCATTTTGAGCAAAACCAAACAGAGCAAAGATAGGCATGACTGATTGTTCCAACAAACTTGAAACAATTTTGCAATGCGCATCCAAGTCTGAACTCTCTCCAGTTTTTAGCTACATAAAAAAAGCTTTAGTTCTGAATGGCTCAAAAGCTTTAGTTCTGAATTGCTTATTTATTCTTTTACATCAATGTTTAACAATTAAATGAGACCCCCTAGAAGAAAAAAGGTCAGACGTCTTTTTGTGATGAATCAAAATTACAAATATTTTATTGGTAATTTATTATGTTTACACTGTCTGAACCACAGAAGTTGCTATTTTAAGTGACCACAGAAAACAAAGTACAGAATTATTTTACACAGCTACACAGAACAATTAAAAAATCCTTTTAACATTATTTCAGTACATACAACATTCTCTTGCTAAGCCCACCATGATTAAGAGCTGTTTTGGACAGTGAAATGCCACAGCTCACCACAGATGTTCCATAACCATGAAATTTTGCATTTGATTCTGTGAGGTGTAGTACCAGTGTAACAATGCAGTCTACCCAGTCTGAAATGCCCTCTTATCTCCAAGACAGCTGTGTGCAGGCAGAATTCAGAGCAGCTGGGGAAGTAAGATCTACCTACTACCTGAAGGCCAAAACACAGAGATGTGATGTAGTTCCTTACAAGTTTACTTTTATCATCTCAAGCCATTGTGTGTCAACTCCTCAGGCCACTGGGACAGACGACTCTTACTTTGCAAGCACATTGAAATCCTATAAAGATGCATGTGCCTCTCTGCAGTTTTTCTGCTACCTGTGACCTCCTGGTTTACCCCACAATAAGATCTTACCCTCTTCTCCTAACTTTTCTAAACAACCCCTTTGTCGAAAAAAAAAAAAAAAAGAGTGTATTTAGCTTTTAGCATTTTTATTCAAGGTAGCAAATGTCAGCTAGGTTCTTAAAAAGAGCTATTTCTGTTCTAATTCTGCCCTAACTGAACTGAATGATTAAACATTCATTGATTTCAGTGGATGGAGGAATAGCCCTATACTGAGGACTTTAGAAAATGCCTGTCTTCAGTATTAAGAGATTTAGTCTTAGCTAGAACACAGATGCACTGGAGCTCTCCTGGGTATACTTTAAAATGTACAAGAGCAGGAGTTTTGAACATTTTTATGATAGGAAATGAGAGCTTCAGTAAAAATACTGCTTTGAAAAATACTGCAAAAAAGACAAATGTACTAATTCGCATATATTAACTCCAAAATGTGGGCGGTATATATGGCCTTTATTTGTTAAACCTAAATGTCTGACTTAGCAGGACTCGTCTTAACAAAGAATTAGTCCAGGAAAAAATGAAAAATATGTTACACATTTTCCAATATGACAGCTATATTTTAAATAAAAATAATATACATGTACATTATTGTAACGATGTAACTTGGTGAAAATAACACTGATCAGTATCAAACTTAGGATTTAACCAACTATCCAGCCTTAACAGATGAAACACATTTCACAGAAATAGATGCAGGCAGGGTGAAGTGAAATGATATTCATGGCTTTCCCTGAGAAAGTTACCATGAAAGTTAAGGTAAAAATGTAAAGAACAAAACTTTAAATAGATTCTTATAAGAGTTCAGGATTACAGCAGTTGGGTGCATGTGCTGCAGAAGGATGGTAACAGCAAACTAATGGTAGACAGCACACACACTTGCACACAGACTCACACACACAAATACACGTGTCCACACTCAAATACATGTGCATAGGTCCTCAGCTTGATTATATAAGCATACACTTACTAGCTTTTGATGGGGCAACACCAGGAACGGGGTTCACCTCTCCCGTTTTAAGCTGTCTGCAAGGTAGCTGCAGCTACCTAAGGTCAGATGAGATGAAACCCACCTAAGGTAACATCAGATGAACTTTTTAAAGAAAACTGTTTTCATCCTGAGCATATTTAAGGCACTTTATTAAAAAAATCTAAAGTTAATCACGAGTGGAAAAAAAAAGGTAAAAATCCTTAATGTGAAATTTGGAAATTAAAAAACAAAAAAATTCCTGAGTTTTGATAAATATTTTTATTATAATAAAATACCATGCCTATTGAAAACATGTCTTCTAAGAGCATGTTGTACAACAATTTTTTCTTGAAAAACTCATGCCTTTGTGCACAAAATACGTTAATAAGTCTTTGGGGACATCTGTTTACAAATTAATAGGAAATAAAAAGCCAAAGAATGACCTGTCATGTATGTACAAAACATGTATTGCTCCTGGCAACACACATCCTGTTTACTACAGGCATCTTTATCTTTCTGTTTTTTCATAGGGTCCTGCCCATATTTTAATACTTTAATTACTTATGCTCACTAAACTATTTACAGAAGCAGAAACTAATCACGCATCTTCCTAAGCCCATAAATATGGAACTACAGAAGTAGAATATATTTTTAAATGGTATGAAGATCAGTGTGCCACATAGTACTGTTCTCTAGAAGTACAGTTCATGAATTATTTTCTTTATGAAGATTTAAATCTAAATGAAAATAGAAGTTCAAATTATCCATTTTCCTTGGTTACATTTTTTTCACCTGCTACTTCTACAGGACTTTGCCCCAAGACAGTATTTGGACTGCAAAAACAGTTGTAAACTGTCACAGAAGTATCTTCAGTAAAGAACCGTCAGGCTCTTGAATGCCCACTGTTTACAGGGGATACAATAGATTTGTTTTCAGTTAAAAATAGCACATTTCCAATACTAGTCATAATTTGTGTGGCTGTAGTAGTATTGTTTTTTGCCTTTGGTGTGTTTTTCTCTCCTCTGCTGTCATTAAACACAAAGAACATGGAAACAGTGAAATGGACCATACCCAAAGTGCTACCAAATGCACTGAACACATAAAGTGGTTACAAGATGGTATATATAGAGGCCTTGGGAGGTTCCTTCTAACAATAATAGGTAAAAACAATCATCAGAGTGAAATGCACTTTTGACTTGACTGCATCCTTTAATATTTTCATTAGCTACCTCTATAACACCCCCGATAAAAATGCTACTCTTTACATTTAAACTTCTACTACAAAGTATTTCATGTTTTATTTAAAAAAAACACACAATAGTGATGCTGGTTAATCTGCTTTATAAAATATAATATATTCAGTTATATATAATAATGGCTTTGATCCAATTAATGTTACATTATGCTGCTTAGTAATTACTGTGACTTCAGTTCCTACAACTGTTATAGTAAATACAAATGATTGTTTAATGTACAGGAAGTAGGGATCATTTGGAAGTGCTAATTCAGAAGTATTCAAGTGCTAACAATGACTTGTTCTTTATATGCTTTTCTTCATATTCCATAAATGACAATTTTATACATGTCCATGATTTTCAATGTGACACAGTTTTAGGGCAATTATTTTTTTTTCATTTTCTTTTTTTGTGGAAACACAAAACTGGATTTTTCTCAACGTTACCATCTCGTTAGAAGTAATTGCCACTTTTACTTAAAAAGGCACCAGCAAAATGTAAGAGAATATACCTTTTACACTTGTTTTATGAAGAGCTGTACTTGTTACTGGAGCGGAAATTATCATATCCATGATCATTAGCTTTGAACTTTAAACAGGACTGCCTTTCCTCCAGGGATAATAGATCTTTGGATTGGCACCAGCAACACAAGCATGACTGTTAAAATAAAAGGAATAAACATTTTACCTCATTTTGCTTTGCACATGTGGCAAAACGCACTGAAACGCTGCCTTTCTTCAGCTGTACCATAAGAAATGTCAAGTGCGCCAGCTGCCATTTTGGCATTACAGCGTAAGCAAAGAAACAAGGTTCTGCATTGCTCAAATGGCCACTAACTTCTGGGATGCCCCGTTAGCAACCAGCCTGAGTGCTGGAGGACAGCAAGAGTTACTCTGAGTTCTACATAATAGTGGCCACACATACCGATTTGAGTCTGGTCTGCAACTCTAAATGCATTACACTCCTTGTTATCCTTTGTCTGACAATCCCTCTTGGAAAAAAATGTATGCACAGTAATCATTAAATTTTAAGCAAGATGCTGTAATTTATTTTTTTGAGGGAAAAAAAAGGACAACTAAAGGTGATAACCTGCATACAGTTCAAACATGTACCAGATGTACTGCAGACCTTTTGTTGATGCTGCTGAGTGGCCTTTGGGTGCTGGAAGTCCATCTGGGATCCTGCACACACACTTGTTACCATGCCCAGGGTGCCACAGATCTCTTAGGTGCTCTCAGCTCCAGTGACTCTTTCAGGGAGCCCATAATGAGAACAGGAAAGATGAGACTGACACTAAAGCATCCGCAATGTGTGCTGTCACATTATGAGGGAAATATTCCAACAACAGCAGATGCAGAACTGACTGGCTTCTGACGGAAAGACATATTCAGTAAGGAATTTACACAGCCAGTGAATAAGCCTAGCAGTGGCCAATGGTGAAATGCTTGGCAACAAAACAAAAATTTAAGAATTTTCAGTAGGCAATGTAAGAACCATACAGTGTCTGAAGACAGCAAGAGGCCACAAAAATATCTCCAAGGACCAAATCTGGACATTTCTCCAAGCAAACATGAAGGCTGCAGGGCTGATGGGCTGCAGGGCTGATGGGCTGCAATCCACATGCAATCCAGAGCCTCAAATCCCGTGTGGAGAATTAATGCCTAGGACGATTCACTCAAAGCAAGGGAAAACTATGAACAGGTCTGCCTCATAAAATGGTGCCACTGGAAAGAGATGAGTGGATACTTGCACCCTCAGCCTTACATAACTGCCTACAGATTTAAGTGCTCAGTCAGGATGGAGGGAACTCGGGGTCAGCTCCCCCCTGCATTGGGTTGCAGAGGATATGGCTACGTGAACCTCTGCAGCACGGTCAGAGTCTGCTTTGTCAGTGCTCTCGAAGTGGCTGGGTGCCAGCTACAGTCAGGAAGTGATGTAGCACTGATTAGCACGGTGCCAAGGGGGCTTACTGTGCACTCCTCTCTTTTGCTTTCTGTTTTTGTCCACATGAAACCTTAATTCCTTTCTATGTAGCTTCAGCAGGAGAGGGGGAGAACACCTACCATAACTCAATCAAAATAAAACTCAATGAGAATTTAAAACACTTTGTGATTGTTATGGAATGAATTTTACTGCTGACATCATCTTTTAACCAG
>JAVSBS010004258.1:0-18305 GCA_033124195.1 Coracias cyanogaster | reverse complement strand
CTCTGCCCCAGCCGCTCCTTCTCTCCTTCCTGCCTCCCTTCCGTTCTTCCCGCCCGCCGCGGGCCCGGCCAATCACCGCCCGCCTTTCGAAGCGCCCAATCAGACTCCGCACGGTGCCCGAGCCGCCCAATCACAAGACGCCCCGCCTCCCGCCCGCGCCGTGAGGGCTCTTCCCGCCGCTGCCGGGGGTGCTGAGGCAGTTTCCGGTCGGGCCTGCCCGCGCCCCCGGTGCCTCCTCCCGGCCCTGCGTGGCTGGCCTGCCGCTCTGGGTGTTCGCCCTGCCTGCTGCGCCCGTTCTCTGGGGACTGGAGTAAGTGCGAGGAGGGCTGAGAGGGGAGGCTCTGGCCAGGCCCCCGCGGGCGGCGTTGTTCCGAGAGGGACGTGTGGAGGAGCCCCCTCCCCTCCTTGTCGCCTTCTTCCCGCCCCGTCATAAGTCTTTGGAGGAGTTCTGCCCTGCCGAGCTCGGGCCGGCTTCTAGGACCCTCTGCCCACCCCGCACCCTCCTTTGGGGCTCAAGGAGGGTTTTCAGAAGGGCTGTCTGAGCGTGAACATGGGGCTCTCTGTGGGGACCCTCGTAAGCATGCTATTCCATGTGTCTCTGTGTATCCCGTCGCTGTTTAAGGACTTCTGGGAGCACTGAGAAACTACAGACTGAGAGCAGCGTGGGTTTGTTCAGTGCGCCTCTTCTGCCATAACTGCTGATACCAGTGGGGCATCGCCTTTCACCTGATCGCGAAGCCGTATTTACTTTCTGCCGAGGGCCAAGTGCCTTTCTTGAGGAGGTGTTGCTGCTCGAGGGACGAGACCCTGTCTCTTCCATCAGGGGAGTGTGATCCTCTTGATCCCCATCTCTCAGAGCAGGAAAAGCAATCCTAGAGTAAGAAGAAACTTCTACTAGCAGTACTAGATTTAGTTTTCAATTCTTGGCAAAGTAAGGAGGAGGGGCAACAAAACCAATACCATGGACTTCCAAAGGGCGGACTTGGGCATGTTTATGACACTGGTTGAGAAAGTTCATTGGGAGACAGTCCTAAAAGGCAAACGGGCCCAGGAAGGCTGGACTTTTTCAAGAAGGAAATCTTAAAGGCACAGGAGCAGGCTGTCCCCGTGTGCCGCAAGACAAACTGGCAGGGAAAAAGACCGGCCTGGCTAAACAGGGAGCTTTTGCTGGGACTTAGGAGAAAGAGAAGAGTCTACCACCTCTGGAAGAAGGAGCAGGCTACTCAAGAAGAATACAGGGATTTAGTTAGGCCATGTAGAAAGAACATTAGGGAGGCAAAAGCTCAGCTAGAAATCAGTATGGCTGCTGTTGCAAGAGATAACAAAAAGCATTTTTACAAATACTTTAATAACAGGAGAATATCTATCCTTTATTGGATGAGAGGGGAAATGTCACCAAGGATGAGGGAAAGGCTGAGGTACTTAATGCTGCCTTTGCCTCAGTCTTTAAGAGCCATACTAGTTATTCCCAGGCTACTCAGCCCCCTGAGCTTGACAGCAGTGGAGACCAAATTAATCCCCTCATACTCCAGGAAGTGGTAGTTAATGACCTGCTACACCAGCTGGACCCGCACAAGTCTATGGGGCTGGATGAGATCTGCCTGAGAGCGCTGAGGGAGCTGGCGGAGGAACTTGCCAAGCTGCTCTCTATCCTTTATCAGCAATCCTGGTTAAGGAGGGAGGTCCCAGATGACTAGAAACTTGCCAGTGTGATGCCCATCTACAAGAAGGGCAGGAAGGAGGATCCCAGGAACTACAGGCCTGTCAGCCTGACCTTGGTACCAGGGAAGATTATGGGGAAGTTCATCTTGGATGAATGCGGCACGCGTGGGACAACTTGGGGATCAGGCCCAGGCAGCATGGCTTCACAGAGGGCAGGTCCTGTGTGACTGACCTGATCTTCTATGACCAGATGACCTGTCTAGTGGATGAAGGCAAGGCGGTTGATGTTTTCTGTCTGAACTTCAGTAAGGCATTTGACACCATCTCCCACAGCATCCTGTTGAACAAGCTGGTGGCTCATGGTGTGGTCAGGTGGACTCTTCACTGGGTTAAAAGCTGGCTGGACGGCCGAGCCCAGAGAGTTGTGGTAAATGGAGTTAAATCCAGCTGGCAGCCAGTCACAAGCTGGGTCCCCCAGAGCGCAGTTTTGGGGTTGGTCTTGTTTAATACCTTTATCAATGACCTGGATGAGGGGATTGAGTGCTCCCTCAGTAAATTTGCAGATGACACGAAATTAAGCGAGAGTGTTTATCTGCTTGAGGGTAGGAAGGCTCTGCAAAGGGATCTGGATTTTATGCTATATTGTGCAGTGTGATTTGATGTATATTATAATAAAACTATTCCAGTAATTGTCCCGTAACTATGCGGATGTTTGTTGCATGAATACGACCTTCAATAATTACTAGGAGGTGAAAATGCCCTGTTGTGCTTTACTTGATCATTTCTTTTAGCCAGAAATAAAACTATAGAAATTACTTGATATTCAAGTGGGTGTTCAGCTTGCTTTATTCATTAGGACTAACATCTTAACTTGCTTTACTAAGTATGAAATCAGGTGTTATGTAGTTTTATCAGATTCTTAGGCCTAAAAGTAGCAGGTGAGTGCTCATTCTCCTGGTGTGAGGGATGCTGAATTGTTGGCAGAATGTAGTTATGTAAAAATACAGCTAAAATCAGTATGAATCATATTTATCAAAGGTTAATTATTGCTTATGTCCAAGGAAAGTAAATGCAATCTATATACTAGAAAAACATTTTAAAAATAGACATAATCTACCTCTTTCTTTGTGTTTCCTTACTATCTACAAGTCTTCATAGATAAGTATCTCAATTATTTCCCCCCCATTTTAATATGTAATATTAGAAAAATAATGCACAGTTTTGATGACTGAAATTCAAGAGAAAGTGGCTGACTTTTATAAGATTTAGCTGAACTTGGTTTATAAAAGCGAAGGCATCTGGATAAGTTTCTTGGAGACATTGGAAAGTTAGGGGTCTTTCTCAATGTGCCTGATCACCACCTTAAGGATAGCAGCATGGAATGACACTTTAATATCCTGATCTGGGAGATGTTAATTAACCATGTTTCTGAAAGGTAGAAAGACAGTCCCTAGTTCAGAACTTCCTAGGTTTTTGAAATGGTTTTCATCAACTGTGATTTCTCATTTCACTGAATGACTGATCTTCTGTGTATTCTAAGCTGTTATAAAAAATATTTATAAATTGTGTATGAAAGATACTGCTAGGAATGCAGAGGTTCTGCTGAAGCGACAGGAGTGATATTTTCAGGTAACACCAACCAGTTAGGTGTGGAGCTGAATCCTTTTTTATGCTAAAACTTTCTATAATCTTACAGAAAATGCCCATGATTTGAGTAAACAAAGAGCTGCTTGGTTTCCAAGTATTTTTCTCCAAAGCCAAACAGAACAATACTGTATAGCTGAGAACTTCAACCCCAAATGTCTGCTCTTACTGAAATTAGTGAAACGAAGCACAAAAGTCCATGTTACACGTGGTGAGTGATACAGTGGCTGTGTAGGAATTTGCAGGTCTGTTGGCCCTCCCCTCCTGTTGCTGCACGGTCTCGTTCCGCAGTCACGCTGCCGCCTACTGGGTATTATTTGAAGGTTTGCAGCAAATGTGTGAGTTCTGTAGTACTGTAGAAAGAGAGCTCCGTGTTTCTGGATAAGGAGCTTAATCATTAGTAATGTAGATGCTCAGATGCAATTTCTCATCTTCAGGGTGAGTTGACAAGGATTTGTGTTTTGCTTTGAGAAGTCATTTTTCTGAGCAATATGTGGATTCGTGGGTTTTTCTTAACTATTGATTTTAGAAACTTGAAAAAATTAAATTACTTTTGTGTGCAACTTCTTAAATGGAGAAATTAGCAAAACTTGGTTTAAAAAATAGTCTTCTAACTTGTTTTAATGAATATGGAAAAAGCATCTTGGGAAAACAATTACCTAGATTTAAACCTTTCTTTCACTGTTGTACCACAAACATGGAAATATTAAGCATTAAGCTCATAAGTGAGACTAAAGCAACTTAATTTAGTTTTCCTTCTGTGTAACCAGGCAACTGGTTATTTCATATTTGTGGGAGATTCTGAGAAAAGAAAAAGGAACTTCCTGGAATTTCTGACATTCTGATCTCATGCTTCATTTGGGAAAGAAGTGGAAATGGACCAAACTCTCTCTTTCTTCATGTGGCCAGGTCTTTCTGCTGCTATTTCGCATGAGGAGGTCAGGAAGAGAAGCAAGCGCTTCATCCTGGACTTTGGTGTTCAACAGGAGTGTAAATGAAATACTTGGTGCATGTTCTTTTGGGGCAGTCTTTTGGTTTCTGCGTGCTTGCTAGGAATCTGCAGCTTGCCTGTGAATTCCGTCATACATGCAGGTTCCTTTTGCACATTAATACTAAATATTAAATGTATTGGATGTGTATATATCAGCTTTTAGATGAGGTATGAATATCACTTTGTGATAACTTATACGTTGATTCCTGTTAGGAAATCTTTAGCAATTTGAAATGCTTGGTGCCTGGGATTGCCTAGGCAAGGAATTATCTTATAGGTATTATTTTTCTAAACAAAAAGATTCGCATTGGACATACAGTATCATTGCCAGAGAATGTATAAGTTTAGACTTTTCGGGTTTGTTTTTTTTTTTTTTAACTCTGGTTTATGTTGGAAACCATAAAGCTAGAACATCCCCTATTTTCCCCACTTTAATATAAACTACACAGAACATGATAGTGGAGCAAGACAATTTCTTAATTCTTTTTTCCACTGAAGGATATCATAGATCTAGAAACTAGTTATGGAAGTTCAGAGATCAGTCGTCTTTATCCATGTCTTCTACCTTCAGAGGCTAATAGTTTATAGAAATTTGCAGTTAGTTCTTACAACTAAATAATTTAGATACATACATAGTGTAATTTTTAACAAAGAAGGAAAAACTGCACAGAATAAAAAATTGCATACAAAACACATGAAAGGGCAGACCGCTTTTGTGCAACCCAGTGAAATATGTTGGTGCCTTTATGTAAAGGGTTGATCTAAATACTTCTCTCCAAATATTCATTTCAGATATTAATCACGGAATCACAGAATGTTAGGGGTTGGAAGGGACTAAAAAGATCATCAAGTCCAACGCGCCTGCCAGAGCAGGATCACAGAATCACCTAGACTAGGTCACACAGGAACACATCCAATTAATGTCTGCTTAGCATTTTACAGTCCATTTTCCTCCTAAAGCAATTCCTATATTTTCTTAATAATGTTCTTATTTACTGCTAGTATTTCTTCCACAGTAATTGCATATTTGCCTTGAAACTATTTATGCAGCATTTGTCAGTAGTTTGCCTGTGATTTTTGGGGGGCTTTTTCCCCTCAGCATTTTTTCATACTTAGATTCCTTGTGAGCTACCACCTATATAAAATTCTGTCCATGTGGACTTAAATTCTGGTAAGGTGGCAACTTGCTATCTTTATTTTAATTAGACCATTATTAAAAAGAAATTAAGGAAACCAGTAACTCGTCCTGTCCTTTTATCATTCCTGGTTTTGTTACTCTTGAAACTCTTCTGTCTGTCAGAGTCATTTCCCTCCAGTAAAAATATTTTAGCCTTCTCTCATCATTTATAGATCGCTGTCTGGTCTGACACTCCTAAACATAAATATAATATTAAGCGCTGATAACACTGTGCAGCCATGAACTTCAGAAGTACTTAAAGGCTCCAGTTGAGCCTTCCATGAGCACTGTAAGATGTTTTGCTACATTAATCCAACTGCAGCCTGCATGAGCTGAGTACCGTAGCTGGTAACTGAACTTGAAAGATTGTAATATTGAATGTTAGTTGAAAATTAATTGCATGGGTACTGATCTATGAACTGGTGTGACAGGTAAGACCTCTGATTTGTAGCATCTGTCCTACAAGAGGTGCCATTGGAAAATTTATTGGAGTCATTAGAAGGCTTTTGATTGATGAAAGGCACTGTCACCTACCTACTTGTGGCATGGAAAGCTTTCATCTACTCTGTCTCAGAATAATTTTATAAACAATGGCAGTGATGACTAAAGTTAGTTTAGAGATAATGAATCTTTCCCTGAAATCCTCCCTTTGACTTTCTGCCTGTGCTGATGTGCTCGGTACCTATTTCACTAGCGCCCTGGCCTTGCTTTCTCCCTCTGAGACAGCCAGCTCAGATGACAGTTTTAGGAAGAGCGGTCGGAGGCGGAATGATGAAGAGATTTAATAATCAGCTGGGTTCACACATGTTAAAGTAATGCGCAGTCAGTGAGCAGGTCACCCTCTCAAGGGAATGCTAACTCTAGTGCTATCAAAAAAATCCACTGATAAATTTAAAACATATTGACTTTGTGTGGCGTGCAATCAAAAGCTGGTGGCAATAACACAGCAGGGTTCTTAATCACTTCGCTGTTACAGTGGTGCTCCTGCTGTCATGTTTCTAAAGGTTCATTTCTTAATTTGTTGAAGAGAATGCTTAAGCAACTTGTACTGTTTCCAACTTCTGTGCCAAGAGTATATATAGTATAATATTAGACTTCCAGATAGTATGGGGGAAGATGTTTGAAAGAAATGACGACACGTGTTTGCAACACCACGTGAAACATTCTCATGGCTGTCAAAATGCTTTTCAATCTGTTTGGATTTTTAAAATGTTGTTTGCTTGTGGGAATGTAACTCTTGTTAAGCTGAGCACATGATGGGAAATATTGGGTAACTTAATGTACATACCTCTTTGAGCTGAATATATTACTTGAGTATTCTAGAAATAGCAGTGTAGGCTGTAGCTGCCAGCACTGCAGCTGAATATTGGGCTTTTGCAGTTGTAGAATCTGACCATTGGCTACGAGTATTTAGCTAGAGTGTTAAAAAAGGGATGGCTACTTAGTACAAGTAGCAGTGGCCTTTGCCTGATGTATTTGCACCTAGAAAGGTGATCTCCTTGGGAGGAGCGGGGATGACACAACGGCACCTTTAATTCAGTGGCAGGATGGGTCGTACAGTTAGAATTTTGCCAAGATGAGCCCATTTGTCCTGGTGTGAACTGGACTTTTCTCCCCTCCCAGTGAAGTCATCATCCACAACAAAGATGTCATCTTATTTTAAGCCACTATTATAAGATGTTTTCACCCTTTTCAGCAAAGTATCTTGAAAATTATGTCTGGGAATACTTTTTTTTTTTAAATTAGAGGTAATATAAACATTTATTTCTGGAATGAAGTTTGCTCCTGCCCCACAGAACGCTGCAGAAAAGGCCCTGGGGGTGCTGGGTGGCAGAAGTGAGAACAGGATTTAACAGTGCACCCTCGCAGCAGCGCAGGCTAACAGTGTGCTGGGCTGTGGTACAAGTGGGCCAAGCAAAGCTGTTATTCCCCTCTTCTTGGAAGTCTTGAGGCCACATCTGAAATACTACATTCATCTTTGGGTCCTACAGTCTAACAGAGTTGATAACTGAGTCTAGCAAAGGGGAAACTTAGGGTCAGGCGGGTGGATCTGCTGGCACTACAGCAAGGTTCAGGGAGCAGGGGTGCTTTAGGCATCTTTGTCGAAGGTAGAAAGACAGTTGCATCTACTTAGCTTTTTTTTTTTAAAGCTAGAAAGACAAAAACTGAAGTAGTAAAGTGAAAATATAATCTGCAGTTCAACAGATTAATGCTACAAGGAAGTCCCTGAAAATTAAAATCCCAAATGGAGGCTTATGTCCATGATAATAAAGAATACAACCTTCTAGTTAACTTTAAACATTTGGGCTCTGCAGAACAGACATGTACTAGTTTTAATTATTTTAATTGTGTGATATATTAAGCTGCATTCTGATCTAAAATATTTTTTTGTTAAAGTAATAGTGTGTGATAATAAGTGGTTAACTCAAACTTTCTAGTTATATTTTCATATTTTAATGTTGGCAGGTGGAAGTCTTCTCAGATACTTGTCGCTGTACTCCTGAAATTATTCCTGACTAAAGATGCATCCAGACCTGTCTCCTCATCTGCACACTGAAGAATGTAACCTACTTATCAGTCTGCTCAAGAAGTGTCACAAGGAGGTAAGAAGTTTTGAGGAAAGAGTGGGTGGGTTGGGGAAATGAGTGTCAGATAAATTAGTGAGAATATTATATGATCATAGAGAGAAAAACCACCTCTAGGCACAACAGCCATGAAACGTAGCAAATATGTTTTCACTCAAGGGGTATCCGACAACTGTGTGTAAAATTTTGCCAGTGATTTCTTTAGGAAATAAAACATGCCTTAAATTTTCTGTGCTACAGCTTGACACGTAGGTGTGGGCCTGTCTGAAGAACTGAAATGACTTCTGCACCTTTGAGTACTGTGTGCCCCTCAAAAATAATAATAAAAGCAACTTTAAATGCCCTTTTTTTTTTTTTGCACACTCACAGCATTTCCATATTCCAGCTGTCCACTGGGCAGATGCTTCAGTCTCTTTAGAAGCAGATGTGTTGCCGGGGACCCAGACATGCGGCGTGCCTCACATTCAGATCTTGGAGAGCTAAATGCCAAGGTGGTTTGACTTCCACCTTCTTAATAGGCACCTACCCAAGGATGTCAAATGCCAAATTGTCTTAAGGCTTCTCAAAGCTCTTCATTGCTTCAAGAAGATAGACTCTCCATCTCAATAATTTAAAAGCCTTTTTTTTTGTTTGCTCTCTAGTAAACCTGTAGGTGTAGAGGCGGCAGCCCCTGCAGTGAAAGCTGTCTGCAGCATTGCTGCAGTGCTGTTAATTATTTTCCCAGTTCTCTTGTATACTCTAAACAGATGTTCTATACAGTTATATTTCTGTATTAGTGCATAAAAAGTTAAATTTCATAGTTCCCACTGAGACAAAAATATATTTAAATGTTGAATATGCAGTCTACAATATTTTGACCTCCATGTTCAGATGTGATGTTAATACCTTCTTTGTAATGCCGTTATCCATAAATTCTAAGACAATAGGATAAAATTCTAAATTTTTCTGTGCAAAAGTCATTACCAAAAGAGAAACAAGGCTGATAATACATGAAATGTGAAAAAATGACGTTTTACATGAAGGGGATAACAAAATTTTTGAATATTTTAAAGTAGCAAAGCTAACAAGTAGAATCCCCTTTTGCAGTACCACGCTTTGTTATAATTTCTAAATTACAATGAAGAGAGCTGAGTTTTAATACTAAAATTCACTTGCAATAAGTATACAGTACTGGGTTGTTCAGCAACAGTTAATTGGCTTTTGCTGGCCATCTCATCGGTGGTACTTCCCAGCCCATTGCCTGGCTTCCTACGCACCAAGTTTTTGGAACTTAAGATACAAAGTTCTTGTACAGAACATCTCCAAGGTTTTTAAACTAGAAGTGGTATTAAGTGTAAAGAGTTATGCTTTTCTTCTGAGTTCTAAAATTTTAATTTGCCAGAAAATGCTTTAGGTAATTTGAGAGACTTTAGAGACTTCCTATTTTTTTTGAAAAAACGTTAATGTTTTAATGTAGCTAAAAGTGTTCAGTAGCTAGAATTAAGTGAGAAAACCTCCATGTACATTAACATCAAAAGGACTGCCAAGTAAAATGACTGTCCGTTAAGAGGAGAATAAAGCTGCTATAAGCAATACAGTATTAAAATGTTGTCATGAGTTTTTCACAAATGTGAAAACAAATCCAGTCAAGAAAGAAAACATTCAGATTTGTCCTGCTTTTTGGTACGTACATTGGTGGGCTTTCTATGCTTTGACTAGAGAATGCAGAAATACTCATTTACTACTTGAAAGTCATGGTTGGCTGCTTTTTGGTGTTTGGTTTGTTTTCCTTTTATAAAAATGAATGTTAATATACAGGTATCATAGTATTTTTGTATCATGTAGCTTTTTAGAGTGTAACGGGGAACTGGAACTAAAAGGTGTACTTGAATTCCTTGGCAGCAAGTGATTAGAAGTCTCTTGCCAATTTGACTTATGAAGGCACTGGGAGCAGAAATAATGGTCATGCACAGGATTTTGTTCTCCTGATTTTGTCTGAAGTTGATCTTTACAGGAAGAAGAATTACTGTTGTCAGTCTTATGCTCAACTGTGAGAGGGTATTTGTGCTAGCAGTCGCAGAACAGAAAGGGTGAAGATGGCTTCTTTCACGCTCGGTTGAAAGGAAGTCTTACCTTTACATTTAAAATTCAAAGGGAATGTACTGAAATACTCCTTTAAAATTGAAGTCACTGAAATCTGTGAAGTCGGTGATCTTAATCAGTTATCAGTGACTACCTGCTGTTTTGTTATAATGCCAAAAACTCCTAAGAACCTTCATCTACAATTTAAATTAATATTCCTGAGGGATGAAAAGCATGATTCTTTAACTGGGTATCCTGTGTGTGCATTTTCATAAAAGTCAGTTTGATTTACTTTATTCCTAATCTAGAACCTGCCCATTATATTGAGGTTTTGCATCTAGTGAGATGTTAATAAGATTCCTATTTTATGTCATTATTTTTATTTTTTTTATTTTTAAACAACTCCACTCTGGTGCCAAGGGTGTGCTTTAAAGATACTTATTTTTATAGGTGGCAGCTGAAAGAAATGCACATTGTCTTGCAATCAGATCACTGTAACAGATGTAATAACTATTTTTGATACACTGATTCTTTTTTCCTCATAATCTGAGCCAAAAAGTTGACATCTTAGGAATCTGGCTAAATAAACATAGATTTGACTCACGGTATGCACTAGTAAGAGTAGAGTTAGATTGAAATGGGAGCGCTCACTTTGAAATTTAACATGCAGGTATGGGAAGAGAATACAAAATTAAATCTGTATTACCTAAAATAAAAATGCTATAAAAGCAAGATCGGCTTGCAGTAAAGTGACCATTTATCACATGCAACTGCTTCAGAGTGTCACCCGATGCCCTTCATAAGGCAGCGAGGTATAAACAAGCTAATGATAGCACTGCTATAGTTGTTTGTCATCATCTTTATTAGCCCCCTCCTACTTTCAGTCATGTTCTACTGGCTGAAATCTTGTCCGCTGTTTGAATTCTTAGTAGCGTTCCTGTCTTGCCTGTATAAAACCTGTCTAGCTGCCCACCAGCTCTGGAAGCGTGCGCAGGTTTTACTCTGAAATACAGAAGTGACTTCATTCTCATCTGGTTTGTTCTTCATGGTCTTTTTCTTGTTGTTTTTAAATTAATTCGTTCTCTAAAAGATTGGTCAAATTGTCTCTGTTTATTGTGTACCTGTAAGTATCTGTAAAAACCTCCATTCCTTCAGGACTTCCAAATTGTTTGGATGTTCTGCTGCCAGATTCTGCTACGAGATTCTGTGGCATGGTAGCAAGCATCACTCTGAAAATGTAGTCTTTTTAGAAGAATGCATTCTGAGAGTCATTTCTTGGCTGATAATACGAAATCACTTCAGGAAATCATGGTGAGAAGCACAGATCTTTGTGGTGAACATCATCAGGCTGGCTGGGGAATGCCTGCGTGAGGACAACGCCTGCAGTTTTTCAGAAACAAAGTTAACACTTAAGTACGCATAAGGCCCAGAGCTGAGCTGTGTCATAAGGGTGGTAAATGCATCTTATTTGATAACATCAAGATCTGGAGAAACTTAATCCCCTGGTTTTTATACCGGTTCTAACATTTCAGTCACTGAAGCCTAGTGCCTGCATCTTCTGGACCAACACCACATTCTTCATGTGGTTGGGATGATGGAGCATCACATCCTTTACCTCCCTAGGTTATGAAGGAATATCAAAAACTAAGGCACAAAGGACATGCCTCCAGGATGTCCGTGGATCTCCCTACATCTTTTTATATCACAAATTGGAGTTCAGAGTATTTATTTTTTGTACGTTATTCAAGCTAGCATGAGTGAAAACTGTAAGACTGATTCCTAGATCAATAAAATGTATGTTCTACATTTAGACTTCATAGCTTCAGCTTAAGTGTCCTGTTTTAGTCTGGTTATACAACGTGGCGAGTACCTTCAACTTTCAGCAGGGCGGAGGTGGCTCAAATGAGGTTTGCAAGTAGCTCGAATTTCTAGCTGATCAGTAAAAAAGTTACAAAGCATCATTTTTTCACAAAAAGAAAAGGAAAAGATGACCAGAATATGTTGCAAATTGAAGTGACTTCTAAGAAATCCAGAGCTTCAGAGGAAGACACCTTTGAATTGTAAATTTCTTTCTCTCTCCCTAACTTACCAGCACAACATTTTGAAATTTTTTGGCCACTGCAATGACATTGACCGTGAGATGCGGAAGTGCTTAAAGAAAGAGGTAAGAAACAAATTTCTAAGAGTTAAATGCTTAATTAAAAAAAAAAGTCCATGGGCTAGAAATAGAGTTGCTTTTTACTAAGTAGTAAAATCAATAACTAGGCCTTGAAATGTAAGCACATTCTGGAGTGGGCATTTGAGACCAAATTTAAACTTCTTCTGATAAATTTGTCAGGTAAAATCTGGCTTTAACAAATGGCATAATCTATTTTTGGATATACAAAAATAGGCAAGCACACATTTTAACCAAAGAAATACTGCAAATAGGAACTGACACTTCACAGATTGCTTCTGATTTATTTCTTAATCTTTTTTTTTTAGCAGTGATACTAGCACAGAATAGAAAACAAAGCAGTAATGGTCACTTCTGCATGAGTAACACTTAGTACTGAAGTCAGTTATACTGATGAGCTGCTGAGATAGGCCCTAAATGACAATATTGCAGCTTAGGACCCACTCATTGCTGTGCTACATCTGCAGATATGAAGGGATGGAAGACTCCAGGAGTTTAAGGAGATTAAGGAGCTAATGGGCACATTCTCCGAAGCAGCTCGTCTCTATATTTGTGGTGGTCATGCCTACATGACAGAATACAGAAGTGAACTTTTCACGTACCTTTTAACTTGAAATTGTACTTACCAATTTTGACATAAATTTCACAATCATGTCTCAGAAGGGAAGCTTCAAGTGCATGATAGCCAGAGCAGTTTGGGCCCTCTCTTCTCCCTCTGTCAGTCTATGGGGATTACATCTGCTTGTGTCAAGTACATTCTTTCTTTCTCCCCTGTAGAAACTGTAGCACAGATCTGGAAAATATTTAATAAGGTTTATTTCCCTGTAATCTTATTTTTCTTTGTTCACTGAAGCCTTTACACTTAAGTTCTTGATGGCTCTATTTGTCTGCTTTCATAAAATATGGCTACATCAATATGCCATTACGAGGAAGCCCCTGAAAGGCTGTTCACAGTATAGAATAGGTACAGATGGAGCTTTTAAAGGTCTATTGTTTTCATTCTATGTAAAAACTTGAATAGATTATTGAAAAATTAAATATTGACATGGGACGAAGTTAAGCATTCTATAAATGTTAAGTAATTCAGGCCATTATTTTGATTATAAACCAATCAGCATAATGAGTGAAAAACTGCAAATCCTTTCCAAAATCAATCTTCTTAGTAGTTTATTACATTATATAGAGAATTTAGTATTTGTGGGTTTCTTGGGGTTTTAGACATGTAGATGTGGTGCCGAGGGACATGGTTTAGTGGTGACCTGGAAGTGCTGGGTTTCCAATTGGACTTGATGATCTTGAAGGTCTCTTCCAACCAAAACGATTCTATGATTCTATGATTGATACTTACTATCAAAAAATTGAACAAATACACGCTCTAACTCAAGGCCAAGAATAATTTGCTTCTTACGAAATATATATATCAAATCATGCATTGATTTTTAATTTTTCATTTCTTTTAGCCATGAAAAGGTTTCTTTTTTGTCTGCAATAAAAGAAAGTTATGCTCTTCAGTCTTCAGACTGTTGCTAGTGCAGGGGCACACCTGAAAGCACGGTCTTCTTACGCATGTATCTAAGGTGTGAAGGATTTATTGATTCCGTTGTACACTGGGGTCCTGTCTCTGATGTGTTTCTTTTTAAACCATGAAAAACCCCCAAATGCCTCACCTTTATTCAACCCGAATTTGCCTCTGTTCCTCCCATCTTGGTAGACCGACCACTTTATCTGTGCACATAATTAATGACCAGGATCAAAAATAGACCAAGTCTGCGATAACAAGTCCATGTTTCAGAAGGCAGACACATTAATCAGTATCTTTCAGAAGGACAAGAACCTGACTTGTGCTCTAGAATAGCACCGATGCAACTTTTTTTCCCAGTTTGTGTGAAGTGTAGCTGTCATCCATAAGATGGCTGCCTAATTAAGTTCCTCCATAAGATTAACTGAATCTTCTGTATTAGAATGTTCTAATACTCCTTAGCTCCTCAAACTTAGAAACATGTATTTTAATCAAATAAACATTAATTTCAAAGCAAAAATGAACCGATATATAGATATTAACAAGAACTGCGTTTCTAATGTGTCAGTCAAAGATATTTTCTCTGTTCCTGAGTAATGAGTGCTCTCTACACTTTTAAATTTGACTTACCTGTTTAATGGTATCAGCCTGATCTATTAATTTCCTTTTCTGTCTTCCAGTATGAAGAAAACAGGGCCAGGAACAAGGAGGTGCGACAGAGGCTAATTAATGCTCACAAAAACTCAGAGCAGTGAGCTGCACTGCAGCTGGACAGGTGCACCTCAACAGGGACACTCACTTGAAAGTTGACAGAATACTTCTTTCCCGTCACCAGTGCTCGGCCTGTGGTTTGCGACATGGTGAAAAAATAAACACACCTAATACCAGCAAGGCAAACAACGTGGGAAAAGTTAAATATAATAAATGATCACTCACAATTTAACTTAATTTTTTACCTCTAAAAGAAAACTATTGTCGCAAGAACATAGTTGTTACGATTGTTAAGTAATGAGGATTGAGGGTGTGTGGAGTATTATGTATTCAAGGCTGCAATGTTCCCAGCTTCTGTTGAGCTACATTTATTTCTTTGTGTTTAGTAGTTTCTCTTTCATTTCTTGTTTTTCCTTTTTTTTCCCCTTGAAAAATGCTGCATGACTTTTTCCATCACTCTTTGTAGTGTGATAACACCACTTAAACGAATTAGCAAAAAGAAATTTTAAGCAGATGTGGCTTGAAACTGGAAATTGCCTATCAAGTAATAATTGGAGTTCTAGTATTTTTATTGGAGCTAAATGATGAAACTGCCGTCTTCCACTGAGAAGATTAAAAATCCTTCCTGCCAATTGTACGTACAGCGTAGACTGTTTTAAGACCATTTGTTCACCATGCCCAAAGCAAGTGGCTTTTAGAAATTCAGAATGGAACATTTCCAGGTTTTTACAAAGCTTTGCCTTGATTTTTGCAGAGTACAATGAATGTGTGCTGAGTGATATTTGAAGAGGAGTGCTGCCAAAACTACAAACTAAATAGTTCTTCTACATACTCTGGTAAAAAGGTGAAGTTATGACTATTGCAGCTGAAGGAAAACTCACATTGAAGTGAAAGGCAGAGTAGCTTCCCTTTCAGTCAGGCAAGCCAGCTAGTATTGTGTTTACCAAGCTGCCTTGTTAGCCTACCAAAGCTGTTTATTTGCTATCAAACTGCAGAAAGTCCTCAACAAGCCTCTGAATTCAGAAGATTTGCTATTAAAACATACGTTGGTTTGTGTAGTGATGGAGCTACTTCTATGGGCATCTGCTGGATTTGCCTTATTTTTCGATGACTTTTCTGTTCTGCCTGGCAACAAGAGACAATTTTAAATAGAAATAAATTATTGAGCCAAATATACTAAACGTCTTGAAACCTGTTGAAAAAAGAGTGCCTGTTCTACAATGAATTCTACAGTTTGTTTCTAAGTTTAAGTGTCATTGTTGACACTCAATCTTGGCATTAGTACATGCACATATTTTTGGAAGAAAGCTTTTTTTTGTGATCTATTTTGGAAGATTAATTAGAATAATTTTACTTGTTTTGCAGTACCTGGATGGACCCAGTTAAATTGTTAAGACTTAACCACAAATGTTTCCACTGAAAGTTCCAAGAAAAACTGAAGCAATTGTTTCTGCATTCTTAGAACAAGTACATGATGCATTATATGAATTAAATACTGGAGTGGTTGGAAGTGGTGCAGTGTTTTTATTGGGACTCTCGAAAATACTTCTGAACAGTACTTTGTAGTGAAGTTCCCTAATGGGGAATTCTGCATTCTTGATCCTTCTTCCATTTTTGATGACGGAATGCACTTCAGACAAGGATTTGGTGATTCTCAGCTTGTAATCTTTAAGGAAATAAATAAACAGAATTGTCCTAGAGATTAGGCTGAGAACGGGTATCTGAGTGCAGAAGCACTGAAGTTTTTCTTCATCAGCTTCCACGAGTCCAGCTCTTTCACTAGAGTAGCAACAAAATAAGAATCCAAGAGCCACTTAACACCGCGCATTAGTCAGAATCATGTTTTCAAAGATCAATGTGCTTAATGAATGAAAGACCCGATGACATGCACAATTCCTGTTGGTCCTTTGAACTACATGTAGCAATAAATCTATTATACAGATAAACTTTGTTTACCTCGTGAAAGTATGAGCAGGTTCATCCTTCTGTTTCTCTTTGCTAATTGCCCACTAGTAGTGATACCAGATTGCCCCTTGATTCCTGTGGGTTTGTTCCCTTGTTTTTTTGAGAGGAGTTATGTTGCTAATTTGATCTTGAAGCTGAGAAACACTAGTGCAATAATGCTTAGGATTTATCTGACAGAGAAAGAGGGTAGGGGGGAAATGGTAAATGCAGGATTTGTTTCTTAAAGTGAGATGAGTGGTGAGCAGGGGACATGGTGTGTGAATTAAATACTTTGAAGACACTTTAGTGTAACGTGTGTGTCTAAAATAATTCCCCCATTGTTCTTTCTGAAGGAGTGAGTTTGAGAGAGAAGAATGAAATTTGATGGAATTTTGTGTTTCATCATGTGTGAGAAGCTCTTGGGCACTTTATGTGGGAAGGTGAAGAAGGGGGAAATATAAACAGAAAGGGGAGATGGCAGCTCTAATACAGACCTGGCCATGGCAGCGAGGTTCTTCCATATTCAAGCGCAACGAATGTCTGGAACACACAGGGGTACAGAGCAAGGGAGTGATCGCTACCCACCAAAATCCTGCCCGAAACACCTGGGAACACCGTTAGTAGCGTACTTTGTCTGGCTGGAAAATGGAACGCCGACATCTTGTTTTCCTTTGACGTTTTTCAGTAGAAGGGATGATACTCTGCTGAATAGCAGCAGCATAATGTCAGCGCAGCAGGGCCCAGTTCTTGCTCTGGTGTTAAGCTCTGCCTGCAAAGATCACTGTACTGGCGCTCAGTTCTACTAGGCCTGGTTTGAAACATTAGTTGTCTGGCAGGGAAATGAATGAGAGCGATATTGAGTGAGTGCTCAGCGGCCACACGTTAATCTGGGACTCCCTCAGCCGCAGCGAGCGTCCCCGGCACAGCCCAGCTTTGCCTCGGGACCTGAAGCAGCACCTATTGCATGGGCCTGGGGGCTCCAGCCTGGAGGGAGACGAGAATTCAGCACCTCACCGTCTAGTCCTTATCCAATTTCACCGTCATCTGTGCTTTCTTGCAGTTAAATGAGCTATACTACTGGTTTTTGTGTACTGCTTGTTTATACCATTTTACATCCCGGGTATGGCCGGCATCTCTTTCGCTGCGTTTTTGGACTTTCTGGCATCAAGGGGCCAAAACGTGCCGTTATGTGCGTGGTTCTTTACAGCCCAGGATTTGAATCTGGTATTGCTGTTCGGGGGCGGCGCGGAGCGTTAAGGTGTTAGGAACAGACTCTTGTCTTTCCCAGCTTGGCTCTGGCTGGGAACACCTCAAGGAGTTCGGGCAGAGGCGTCTGTCGCAGATAAGGGCAGCCTGTGGTTTCCAGACCCTGCGGTGAATCGCGGCCTGGGCCGAGCGCTGTGCGCGGTGCGGGCCGCGGGGGCTGCTCCCCGCGCTCTTGGCAGCTCCGCTGGGATCTCCACAGGGAGGTTTTGCATCGCGAACCCCGGTGGCGGTTCCGGGCGGTCCGGTGCAGACGGCGACGCCACCGGGAAACCTTCCCGGCCCGCCAGGAAGAACACCGGGGAAATTCCTGGTGTTCTCCCCGAGCCCCCGCAGCGCCGCTCGCTGCCACGCTACAGCCCCCGGACGTGTCTCCCAGCGCCTGCCCTTCCCGGCCGCTCCGCAGCTCCACGGGGCGGCCTTCGCCGCCTCCCGGGGCCGCTCCAGAGCGAGCCGGCGCTGCCGGAGCCCCCGCTCCCTCCGCCGCCGGGCAGCCGGGAGCAGCAGCCGCGGCTCCAGGCGGGCCGAGCCAAGGCTCCAGCCCCGCAGCGGGCAGGCGGGGCCGCGGCCGA
>JAVSBS010004257.1:0-24105 GCA_033124195.1 Coracias cyanogaster | reverse complement strand
GACGGTGTGGGCTGGGGAAGGGGACACGGCTGTGGCTGTGTCCTGTCCCTGCCAGGCTAGGCCAGTCTCTGAAGGGGGACTGCGGGAAGCTGTGGGGCCGTCACCCCCACCCACGGGGCCCTTTCCTGCCCTTTGCCTCTGTCCCGTCTCCCCAGCTTCTCATCTTCCCAGGCAGCAGCCAGACCTGCTTGCTCTCGAAGTCCTGCCCTCTGCTCTGAGGGCACCGGGGTCAGTTTAACGAGTTAATGCTGGCCAAGCACTTCTGGAGGGATAAGTGCTGTGTAAGCACCGAGGCTCCCCGTGTCCGGCACGCGAGCCCCGCGCAGCCCGGCTCTGCTGTGCCCTGGCTTGGACCAACCCCTCCTTGTGTGGCCCAGGGGAAGAGGGGACTGTGATGCCTCTGTCCTCGGAGCGAGGGGCTCAAGAGGCCAAACTGGTGGCACGGGCAGCCCCTCTGCTGTGCCCCCACACCTGAGGAGCTTCCCGTCCTCTCCGTGATAAGGGCTTGTGGGGGTGGGACGGAGCAGGATGGTGGTGTGGGCACTGCTGGGGCTGCTTCAGCAGCCCCGGTGCCTGCCAGGCTGCCAGAAGCAAGCTGGGCAGATCCGGGCAGAGGCACGTCCTGCAGCCCCCGCGCTGCCCGGGTCGTGCTGGCGGCTGCTGGAGCAGCGCTGGGTGTCTGGCAGCTTCTTTGCCAGGGGCTCACATCACAGATGGGCACGAAGCCTCCCTTGGCACCCCTGGTGCAGGTCCACAGGGCTGGTGTTGGGCACAGACCCTGCTGGGCAGGGCTGGAGTTGGCAGAGGGCGACCGGGGGGCGCTTGGCACCGGCTTCATAACACACTGGGGTGGGGGGGCTGCCCGGCGTGACAGACCCCTTGGCCCCAGTTTGCACGCCTGCCCCTGGGGTGCGGGGGAGGCCCAGGGACGTGCAGCACCGCTGGGACGTGGGGCCGTGTTTGCGGGAAAGGCTGCGAAGGACCCGCCGTGTCTCTGCCTGTGCTGGCAGGCGGCCGCGGCTCAGCGTGCCGGAGACCTGCATCCTCCCGTCTGCTCCCGTCCTGTCCCGTCCCGCTGTCTCCTCCCAGCTGTGGGCTCACAAGGAGTGGCAGCTGGTGGGATATATAAAGGCAGGGGAACCTCCGCCAGCTCAAAAGAAACTCCTGAAGCTACTGTTGTTCTCCCTCCCTCCTTCCCTTCATGTGATTCAGCTTCCCTACTCCAGGACGAGCCTTGCTGTGAGTACCGAAGCTGAGGCGGAACGTGGGGGCCAACCCCGGCCAAGGGGAAGGATGGCGGCTCTGGGCAGGAGGGTCCCTGAGAGAACCCGGGGGGACCGCTGCAGGGGGAGCCCAGCCTGGCGGGGAGCTCTGCGGCACTTCAGGATGGGCAGGCTCCAGCTCCAGCTCCAACTCCAGCATGAGCAGGCAGCACACCTCCGTGGGGGCTGGGGGGGCCCCACGGGAGAGGAATCCCTCCTCCGTGGGGTGCTGGGGTCCCACTGCAGCAGCACACACAGGCTCGTGCCTGGCCATGAAGTTTTGGGGTCTGGCTGTGTTTGGGGCAGGGTGGGACGTGACGGTCCCCTCAGGCACCCCAATGGGCCTGCGCCAGGGGCTTGGGCACCCGCGGGTGGGGGCTGTGCTGCTCACAGGCTGCTGGTCCCTGGGGCTTCAGGTGATGAGGACTTGGGCAGCATCGGGGGTGGGAAGCCGTGGGGTGTTCCCTGAGACTGTGGGCAGGTTGGGCAGCAGCCGCCTCCCTCCCCAGGTGTCCCTGGTGTCCCCCCCAGGCCAGCCCGTGCTGACCCCGCTCTCTGGCTCCAGGTGCAAGATGGCTGCTGGCAGTGGCCTCCTCTTCCTCCTCCTGCTGCCCTGGCTAGTGACGGCCACGCACAGCCCCCCCGGCTGCAAGATCCGGATCACCTCCAAGGGGCTGGAGCTGGGTAAGGGGCCAGACGGGACCCTGCTGCCGGGGCCTGGCTAAGGGGCAGGTTGGGACGCTGCTCCTGGGGTCTGCCCCCGGGCGAGGTTGTCGGCTGGGACCCCCTCACTGCCCACGGGGCAGCTGGAAGGGAGCTGGAGGCCAAGGTGAGGGTGCTGGGGGGTCGGCACAGCCTGGCCGTGGCCAGCCCAGGCTTGATTTGCTTTGCAGTGAAGCAAGAGGGGCTGCGCTTCGTGGAGCAGGAGCTGCAGAACATCACAGTGTCAGACCTCCACGGGAAGGAGGGGCAGTTCCACTACAACATCAGCCAGTGCGTGCTGCCTGCTCCCCACACACGCAGCTCCCTGTGTCTGTCTGTCCGTCCGTCCAACTGACCGTCTCTGTCCCATCCTCTGCAGGGTCAAGGTGGTGGACCTGCAGCTGGCATTTTCTGACCTGCACTTCCAGCCTCAGCAGCACCTTGTCTTCAACATCAACAATGCGTCCATCAGCCTGCGCTTCCGCAGGCAGCTGCTCTACTGGTTCTTGTGAGCTGTCTCCCACTCCCCGGGCACTGGCTGACCCCACAGCTGGGCCGCTGCTGCTGCCTGTAGCTGGTGGGAGCCATGTGCTCCTCTCATCTGCTGTCCTTGCTTCCAGCTATGACATCGGGTCCGTCAACGCCTCTGCGGATGGTGTCCACATCCACACAGTGCTGCAGCTGTCAAAGGACGAGGCTGGGCGCCTGAAGATCTCCAATATGACCTGCAACGCCTCCATTGCCAGAATGCACGCGGGCTTCTCTGGCACACTCAGGTACACCCAACCCACCACCTCTGCCTGTGCCCAGCTCCCTGAGCTCCTCTCTGCACCCTTGGGCCTTCCCCAGCCCAGGCTGGGTGCTTGCACAGGGATGGAGGGACAGGAGAGGAGCCACAGGGGAGGGAGGGGAGGTGGCCACAGAGCTGCTGTTGTGTCCCACAGGAAGGTCTATGAGTTCCTGAGCACCTTCATTGTCACTGGGATGCGCTTCCTCCTCAGCCAGCAGGTATGGCTGAGCGGGGACAGGCAGTGGAGCCCAGAGCAAGCCCAGGGAGGCTGGAGGAGGGTCTGGGTCCTCATCTGGACCTGGGAGCGATGCCCCTCTCAGCCCACCCCTTTGCCCTTCAGATCTGCCCGTCGCTGGAGCACGCCAGCCTGGTGCTGCTGAACTCCCTGCTGGACACGGTGCCGGGTGAGTGCTGCCCTGGGGGAAGGGCCCAGACCCCGCTCCCTGCCAGGGCTGGGCATCGTGCTGCCAGGCAGGCTTGGGCACCACAGCACCTCTTCCTTGGCAGTGAGGAACTACGTGGATGAGCACATCGGGATTGACTACTCCCTCCTGCGGGATCCAGTTGTCTCTGCAGACACCCTCGACCTGGACTTCAAGGTGAACGCTGGATCCTGCCCCGCTGGCCCTCCTGCCATCCCCGTGGGAGCAGCCGTGCCAGCCTGCTGGGCACCACGGAGAGCGCAGGGTGGGCTGTGTGATGGCTGGAAAAACTTCTCCTGTTCTTGGCCCAGGGCATGTTCTTCCATCGTGCAAGAGAGGACCAGGAGCTGGAGAACCACGCCGTGGAGCCGGTGATCAAGGAGACTGAGCGCATGGTCTACGTTGCCTTCTCCGAGTACTTCTTTGACTCGGCCATGCACGCGTATTTCCAGGCGGGCGTGCTGACCATAGAGCTCCAGGGGGAGAAGGTACCCAGTGCTGGGATCCCCGGCTACGCACCAGCAGCTCTGCGGGCAGGGGCTGCTGCCATCCAGGGAGCCGCTCCAATGGGATCAACAGCAACTGCCTGCTTACCCCCTGATGGTTTGTCCTCGCTGCAGGTGCCCAAGGACCTGGAGGTTTTGCTGAGAGCCACTTTCTTCGGGACCATCTTCATGCTGGTGAGGGGAGCATCCAGCCAGGGCAGGAGGGACGGGGGAACCCCCGGGGCAGCGCACAGCCCTGCCCGGCTCCGTGACCCCTGCTCACCTGCTCTCCTCAGAGCCCCGCTGTGGATGCTCCGCTGCGGCTGGTGCTGCAAGTGTCGGCTCCCCCCCGCTGCGTCATCAAACCTTCTGGCACCTCCGTCTCTGTCTCTGCCTTCCTCAACATCTCACTGGTGCCACCAGACCGTCCTGCTGTCCAGCTCTCCAGCATGGCCGTGGTGAGGGGGTCTGGCCGGGACGGGTGCTGGTGTCTGGGGCTCCCTGTGCAGCCACCCCGGTGCACACGGGAGGAGCATTTCCCGGTGGGAAAGCTCCGGTGTCCCATAGGGAGGGACAACTAGGACAGGGCAGCAAGAGGAGCCACCAGCCTGGCCAGCTGCCCACAGCAGGCACAGCAGGGCTGCGGTTCAGCCTTCTCTCTCCCCAGGAAACCAAGCTGAGTGCCAAGGTGTTTCTGCAAGGGAAGGCGCTACGTGTGCAGCTGGACCTGCGCCGGTATGGCCCGTGCCGCGGTTCTGTGCCAGGGACCCGCAGGGAGCTCCCGTCGGTGCCCCACTCACACCGCTTTCTCTCCTGCAGGTTTCGCATCTACTCCAAGCAGTCGGCACTAGAATCGCTGGCAGTGAGTGGGCCTGTGCCAGCCCGGGGGTCTGGCCTCCCCTGCTCGCCCTCACCCGTGGAGAGGGCTGTGCAGCCCCGACACCCCTTTTCACCCACCCTGTGCCAAGCGCAGGCATGCCCGGTACAGGCAGGTCTGCGGCCAGTGCCACTGCGCTCACCCACACTCCTCTCTCCGCAGCTGTTCTCACTGCAGACCCCACTGAAGACCCTACTGCAGCTGACGATCATGCCCATCATTAACGGTAGGCACCAGCACTGCCCGGGCACCGCCAGGCACGGGGCAGGGCACAGCGGGGCTCCGCGTCACTCCATCTCTCCATCCCCACAGAGAGGACTAAAAAGGGGGTGCAGATCCCGCTGCCGGAAGGCATGGACTTCACCAGGGAGGTGGTCACTAACCACGCGGTACGTGGCGGAACAGGGTGGGCCAGACCCCCCGTAGCGGCACAGGGACCACATCCCACTGGGGCAGGGCGCAGTCGCACCCAGCCTTGTGCTCACCCTCCTCCTCCTCACAGGGATTCCTCACGGTGGGAGCTGATCTCCACTTCTCCAAGGGGCTGCGGGAGGTGATCGAGAAATACCGCCCAGCGCCCACCGTCCCCCCCAGCTCCTGGCCTGCAGAACCCAGTGCGGACCCCCCCCAGCTCTAGCTCCTCTCCCCCCTTGCTCCTGGACCAAGGGCAGATCCCGGGCTGGACCCGTAGACTGTAGGTAGGCAGCAGCTTCCCCGGTACCGGGGGCACGTCCCGCAGGGCGCTGTGCCCCGGGGGGTAGCAGCAAGGTGGAGAGGGCTGCTCTGGGAACCCCTGCTGCACCCCTCTCCTTACACTAATAAACCACTTGAGTCCAACACGCACGGCCTTGTTCTTTGGAGGACGTGCCCATGGCTGCCAGCACGAGGCGGGCAGGGGATAGACGGTGCTGCTCCCCTGGCACAGGGACGTGGGAGGCAGACGCAGCCAGTGACTCGTTTCCAGGCCTTGATGACTCCAGTTCTCCAGCATGGCATGTTGGCACTCGCCTCTGTGGGTTCAAGGAAGGTTCTCCTCCCTCTCTGCTCTGCCCTGGTGAGGCCACATCTGGAGGCCGGAGTCCAGTTTTGGACTCCTCAGGAGAGACAAGGAGCTACTGGAGAGAGTCTAGCAGAAGTTCTGGAGATGCTGAGGGGCCTGGAGCATCTCTGTGCCGAGGAACGAAAGGCTGAGAGCCCTGGGGCTGCTGAGCTGGAGAAGAGAGGCCTCAGAGGGGATCTGATCAATGCTGATTGAGAGCTAAAGGGCAGGGGCAGGAGAATGAGGCCAGACTCTTGTCAGTGGTGCCCAGCAACAGGACAAGAGACAACAGGCATAAACTGGAACCCAGAAGGTTCTACCTGACCAGAAGAAACTGCTTTGGTGTGAGTTTGCCAGAGCCTGGCCCAGGCTGCCCAGAGAGGTTGTGGAGTCTCCTTCTCTGGAGAGATTCCAAAGGCGCCTGGACACGATCCTGGGAACCCTCTTCTGGGTGACCTGCTGGAGCAGGAGTTAGATGAGATGATCTCCAGAGCTCCCTTCCAACCCCAACCATGCTGGGATCCTTGTAGTGATGCTCCTCAGAGCAGAAGGAAGCAAAGGTGAGGGGAGCAGAGCAGTGGGTGCGAGGAGCTGGGCAATAAGGAGCAGAACCACCTTATTCAGAGAGTTTATTGTGAGTTCCCAGCACTGCGTGCCCCGGGCAGGGAGTAGGTGGTGGGATCGTCTCCTTGGTAAGCCTCCTTCACCAGGATTAGGCGTGGGAGCAGTTTGGAAGGGAGCAAAGAGCTCCTGCAGTGCAGTGCCCAGCCACCACGTGAACCATGCTGCCCTGCCCAGGGCTGTGCGTGAGGGGCTGTGGGGAAGTGCTGGGGCTGCTCCCGTCCCAGGAGGGAAGTAGCAGCCTCCCCAGACAGAGCAGAGGCGAGACAGGAACCCACAGGCAAGGAGGCAGCTGCAGCAGGGGCAAGACTCCTCACCCAGCAAGGACAGAACCCCTGGACTCTGAGCCTCCCCACCCACCACCTTCTGCCCTGTCCTGCAGCCCCTCTGGTCAGGGCTCTGGGAGCCCCACTGGCTGCAGGAGTGACCAATTTGACAGTGCAGGGAGCCCAGGCACAGCCGAGCAGCAGCGAGGACGGGCTGTGCCGCGGGCGAGGGCAGCTGGGGTGCTGGGCGCTGCCTCCACAGCTCCTAATAAGGCTCATTCTTAATGAAGCGGCTGAACATGGTGAAGGCGGCGAGCGGCCGGTCTGTGGGCACCATGTGGCCAGCTCCCTGCGGTAAACAGGCGGCGGCAGGTCAGTGCCAGCCCCAGGCTGCCCACTGCCCCGCCAGCACCGCCCCACTGGCCACAGCCCCTCCCTGGAGCCCCTCAGCCCTACCTTGACGGTGAGGAAGGCAATGTTGGTGAATTCCTTCACAAAGCCCCCGATCTGGTTCTGGCCTTGTTCAGTGTAGAGCCAGGGCCGTCGAGCCACCTGCACCTGGGACCAGCGGCAGCACCCTCAGTGCCGCAGCCAGCCCTGGCACAGCCTGGCCCAGGCCCCACTCCACCCATTTACCTTCTGGCAGAGGGAGTCCACAAACCACTCGTCCCCGAGGAAGTTGCAGGCCATGTCGACGTCCCCGTTGTACACCAGGATCCGGTATTTCTGCAGAGCAGAAGGAGGGTGAGTGCTGTGCTGGGCGGCAGCCCCGGCCAGTTCAGCAGAGCCAGGGCCCCGTGGGCTCCCCGTGGTCTCCCTGCACGCACCGTGGCTCCCAGCAGCTTCAGGTACTGGTCATTCATCTGCATGTACAGACGCTTGTAGCTGCGGTTCACCTCAAAGCTGAGGAGAAAGCATCGGTGTCACGCAGCTGCTCCTGCTTGTGCCGGTCCCTCCCCACCTGGAGCTTGCTCACCTGCACACCTCCCACTCTGGGGCGTCGGGGGAGATGTGGAGAGCCTTCCGCACCTCCGGCGAGTTCAGATACACCCTGAGGGCTGTGGAGTTGGTGCAGGGTGGGTCCATCCGGACCTTCTTCCGGACGACCGGCATCCGGAACAAGTTCTGGGGGAGAGATGGGAGAGCCCCTGCCACAGCAGCACCCGGTGCTGCCCCACAGGACCAGCCGCTCTCTGCCCCTCTGCCCACAGGCAGCGTTGCTGCCCAGGCAGGGACACTGGCAGCCTGGTGGCATGGGCACCTGGGCTCACCTGCCGCCAGGAGAACCTCAGCGGCATCCGGATGAAGGAGTTGCCCAGGTCATGCGTGATGAGACAGTCACCCTCGTACCTGCAGCCAGAAGGAGCACAGGTACTGGCTGAAAGATCTGGAGGAGAAGGGGCTCAGGGTCCTTCCTGGGGAGTCCTCAACAGCAGCCAGACATGGTCTACCTGTCCCAGAGGGACCTCGGCACCACCCACCACATCCCCTTGCCAGCCGGGACCCCACACACAGCAAACCGAAGTGACCCCTTTCCCCTGGGGCCCCTCTCACCTCATGCTCCCAGGGACTCCACCATCGCAAGGAGCGTAGAGGTTGTAGATGTTGAGGCCAGACTCCTCTACAATCTGAATCATCTCCCCCATCTGCAATGAGCCACAATAAGGGTTTGGGACTCAACAGGATGCTTGAGGGACCGTGGGCCCATCCAGAGGCAGGTGGGTGGGTGCTGCTCACAGGCACCAATACCAGGCATGGGCTGCGGGCTCTGGTCCCCTCACCTTGAGCGTGCAGTTCAGGTTGGAGTTGTCATGGAAGTTGCACTTCCCCTGGGAGCAGCAGAAGGCCTGCAAGTCCTGCCACAGCCTGCAGGCAGAGCCAGGGGACTTGGACCATGCTGCCCAGGCGGCAACACCAACACAAAGCCAGCAGTCGTGGCCACAGCCGCGCTGCAGGCTCCCTGCCTGGTGGCACCACGGCACGCGGCTCTGCCTGATGCCCTGAGCGCCCATGGGAGCTGCCCAGGACCAGGGGCCACCTCCACAGCCCGGCTGCTGGCCCTGATCAGGCCAGGAGCTTCCCTTGCCCCGCATGCCACCGACCCGGCCAGCCCCATCCCAGGTCATGTCCCCATCCTGCTTGCACAGGGACCGTGCGTCAATCGGCAGTGCTGCCTCCAGCTGTGCCCCCCCTCCAGCTGTGCTCCCCCCTTCTCTTACTCGGTCCCCAGCAGGCCGTGGTAATAGGCAAAGTAAACCAGGGAGTTGTCGTTGATCTCGTAGGAGGAGAGGCCGTTTCCCACAGCAATGCCCTGTGAGGCAAGAAGAAAACAACCCCGTTGTGTTCCAGCTCCCTGCGGGGCGGCTGCAGGAAGCAGATGCGGCTTCTGTTTACTGCACGGAGGGAACAGGAAGGGTCGGGGGGTGCCTGAGGACGCTGCCCGGGTCCCACACGGCAGGGACAGACACGTCCGCCAGCAGCCGCTGCCAGCACCCCAGGAGAAGATGAAAGGCTGTGGGGCCAGACCTGCCCCACGCCCCAGCAGGGGCTCGCACGCCAGCCAGCTGCGCTGTCGGTCCCCATCCTGGTAGCACCAGAGAGCCCCGGCGAGGCCATGCCGACCCTCTGCTCAGCCCGGGCTGGCAGCAGAGCCCGGCCGCTCACCTTCAGGTTGAGGCTGGGGTCCTGCATCACCCACTCAGCCAGCGTGGGGATGTAGATGCCCCCGTAGCTCTCCCCTGTGAGGAAGAGATCGTTCTTGGCATACTCGGGGTAGAGCCGGAGGAAATCCTTCAGCGCCAGGTAGTTGTTGTGAGCAACCTGCAGGCAGGAGCAGGCAGGGGTCAGGCAGCAGGGCCGGGCCCCGGTGCCCAGCCTGGCGTGGGCAGAAGGCACGTCCCCCCCGGCAGCCCGGGCCACTCACCTCGGTGTCGTTCGTGGTATATTTCTTGTCATCAGAGTACGAGAAGCCAACGCCAGCGGGGGACTCCAGGTAGAGTATGTTGGCAATCTGCAGGGACAGCAGAGGAGCTATGGGGGGCATCCTCCTCCTGGCTCGGTGAGGCAGGGAGCTGCTGCTGGCACCCGTGGGTGCCCAGCCTGCCCCAGGGCTGTACTGGCAGGGCCACATTCCTGCCTGGCTGACAGCAGATTTGGGAGGAGGGTGTGTGGGGTGGAGGGGACTGCGGGAGGCTCAGCCCCATGGGGAGGGCAGGAGGAGCTGACACGGGGCCACCCTGTCCCCATAGCCACGGAGGGCGGCAGCGCCTGTGCCCGCACCTTGTTCCAGGCGTAGTCGTTGTACTTCAGCGTGACCCCATCGGGCTGGATCTGGGGAAGCAGAAGGCAGGGACCAATGGGCACAACCGGGCTGGCCCTGGCAGGACGGCTCGTGCCACGCAGCCTGCCAGTCCCCAGCGTCCCCGAGCCACAGGATGGCCACGACTACTGACCAGAAAGGGTCCATGCTCCTTCAGGAAGCCCTCCATGGAGCTGCAGCCAGGGCCCCCGTTCAGCCACAGCACCAAGGGGCTGCTCTGGGGGTTGCTCTGGGCCTCCACAAACCTGGGGACACACGGCTGTTGGTGCCCGGTGCCAGGCCAGGTCCCGCCCCAGCTGCTCGGGGCACAGCCCGGCACCAGCCCCGGTACCGGCACATCCCCACGTACCAGTAGTGCAGGTGCTTGCCTGGCCCAGCACAGAGGTAGCCCGAGAAGTGCCGGAAGGCAGGCTGCTTGCCCAGCCCAGGCAGGAAGGTCACCTCATGGCCCTGGGGGGCGGCCTGGCCCAGCCCCAGCAGCACCAGCGCCCACAGCAGCACCGGACCCATCTGTGGGGGTGACAGGGGGGTCGGG
Organism: Coracias cyanogaster; assembly: GCA_033124195.1. Taxonomy (NCBI): domain Eukaryota; kingdom Metazoa; phylum Chordata; class Aves; order Coraciiformes; family Coraciidae; genus Coracias; species Coracias cyanogaster. Next base: position 13,787 of record JAVSBS010004257.1, on the reverse strand, counting down.
GCACTGCCGGCTGGGAACGGCCGCAGCCCCGGCAGCGCCCAGGGCTGCCCCACACCCAGCCCGGCCCGATCCCCGACACCAGCCCCAGCACCGCTCCCGCGGTCCCTCCCAGTCGGCCTGGTCCCGGCTCGGTGCCGCTCCCCCAGTGCCGGGCTGGTCCAGTCCCGGCTCGGTACCGCCCCATCCCGCTGACCCCGGTTTCCCCAGGCCGGTCTCAGTCCCTCCTGTGGGCCTGGTCCTGCTCCCCCCAGTCCCGCTGACCCCGATCATCAGTCCCACTGCCCCCGGCCAGCCCTGGCCTCCCCCAGGTCCTGCTGGCCCCAGCCTGACCCCGGCCTGGTCCCGGTTTCCCCCGGTCCCCCTGACCCTGCCCGGTCCCGGTTCTCCCCACACCCCGGGACCCTGCCCGTTCCCCCTGAGCCCCCCAGGTCCTGCTGACCCCGCCGGCTCCCAGTCCGCCCCTGTCCTCCCTGGTCCCGCTGGCTCCGGCGCCCCCGCTGCCCCGTTCCCGCTGACCCCGCCCGGTCCCGGTCCCCCCGGTCCGCTCCCGCTGACCCCGCTCGGTGCCGGTGCCGGTGCCGGTCCGTCTCCCGCACGCAGCGCTCGCGGCGGTCACATGACACCGCCCATATGACCTCCGGGTGCGCACGTGAGTGGGGCGGGGCCTCGCGGCGGCCAATCAGCGCCCCGGAGGCGGCCGGGCCCCGCCCCCGCCCCGCGCGCGCACGTGGGAGCGGCCCCGGGAACGGGAACGGAGCGAGCGGCGGCGGGAACCGGGCACAGCTGGTGTCACCGGGCATCACCGGGCACCGCTGGGCACCGCTGGTGTCACCGGGCACAGCTGGGCACCGCTGGTGTCACCGGGCATCACCGGGCACAGCTGGGCACCGCTGGTGACACCGGGCATCACCGGGCACCGCTGGGCACTGCTGGTGTCACTGGGCACAGCTGGGCACCGCTGGTGTCACCGGGCACCGCTGGGCACTGCTGGTGTCACCGGGCACCGCTGGGCACTGCTGGTGTCACTGGGCACTGCTGGGCACAGCTGGTGTCACCGGGCACAGCTGGGCAGTGCACTGTGTGGAGTGAGTGCCCACAGGTCCGGAGCGGCCGGTGGTGCCCGGCTGTGCCCTCCTGCCCTGCCCTGCGGCACTAGGACCCCCCCGAGCCAGCCGGGCTGTCCCTGCCCGGCAGGGCCGTCACCGTCACCTCCTCGCAGCAGCTGTGACAGGACGGTTAAAAATAGCACCGTCGGCCGCGATGGCTGCCCCGTGCTGCCCGGCTGCCCGCTTCCACCGTGTCCACGGGACCAACGTCCGCCTGGACGCCTCGCGCACGCGGGCCACGCGGGTGGAGAGCTTCGCCAACGGGCTCTGCTTCAGCCAGGAGCCGCTGGCGCCGGGGCAGATCTTCCTGGTGGAGATTGAGGAGAAGGAGGGCGGCTGGTGCGGGCACCTGCGCGTGGGGCTGACGGCCCACGACCCCCAGAGCCTGGAGGTGGTGCCCGAGTACTCGCTGCCGGACCTGGTGGACATGGGCGACACCTGGGTCTTTGCCATCACCCGCAGCCACAACCGCGTGGTGGCCGACGGGGAGGAGGCGCGGGCGCGATGCCCACCCTGGGAGCCCTTCCTGCTGATCGAGCAGGTGCGGATCCCCCGTGACGTGCTGGTGGGGCGCAGCCGGCCCGGGCGCTACAGCCACATCCTGGACGATCTCTACAGGACCAACGTGCTGCCCGCCACGGCCCGGCGCAGCCGGATCGGCGTGCTGTACGCCCCGCAGCCCGACGGCACCGCCGACATGCACATTGTCATCAACGGAGAGGACATGGGGCCGAGCGCCCGCCGCCTGCCCACCGCCCGCCCGCTCTACGCCGTGGTCGACGTCTTCGCCTCCACCAAGAGTGTCCGGGTCATCCCGGTGGAGTACGGCTGTAGGTACCTGCCCCACCCGGGTCACAGGCCAGGAGCCGGGGCGGCGGCTCCGGTGGGGTCACCTCAGGGTCCCCAACAGTGGGAGCGTCAGAGCGGGACACAGGAAGGGACATGGGGCAGTAGGCACAAGAGAGCCCCCAGCCCTGTGGAGCATGGGCAAGACCCCCACTGCCGGGAGGTCCTGCCAAAGGCTCTGCATGTGGTGCCACAGCTGAGGCCCCACGCAGCCCCCAGCAGTGGTGGTGGGGCAGAGCCCCCCTGGTCGCCCTTCCTGAGCAGAGCAATGGGGCCGGGTGCTCTGGGGACTGCGGAGCTGTGCCCCTCAGTGCCACACTCAGCCCTGGCCAGCCAGACACCCTTATGAGAGCCCAGCACCGGAGCTGCTTCTCGGGGCTGGCGAGCCCTCGCCGTGCCCGGCCTCGCCCACGGGCACGCGGCAACCCACAGCCAAGCAACGTCCTGCCTTGGCATCCAAACATCCGGCTGCGCCCCGGCACACGCGCTGTGCCCCCACGCCTGCCGCGTGCCCCGGCTGCGGGGTGCCCTGGCAGACACCCCGTGATGCCGCCAGGGTTTGGGCAATATCCGGCGTCCCTCGGCCGGCTGCGGAGGGGCTGGGAAGGCGGGTGCTGGCCACTGGCTCTTGCAAGGAGTCAGGCTAATAAGTGCTAATTAGCACGGTGCTGGAAAATCAGCAGATGCTGATCAGGTGAGTGAGTGCCGGGGTGCCAGCTGCCCCCCACTGCCGGGAGCCACCACGTCTCTCACTGGCGCAAAGTTCAGGTCTTGGCTGAAATCCAGGACTCTCCCGGCCAGCTGTGGCAAGCTGGATTATCCGGACATGGGGGTGAAATGTGCCCAGACCCCTTGGTTTGGGAGCGGGCTGAGGGGCTGGCGCTGGCAGCACATACCTCTGGCTGTGGGTCCTCGTGAGCACCGCGCTGGCACAGGCACCGCTGCTTCAGCAGCTACGATTTTGGTAGCTCCAGTTTCTGCAGCACTTCCGCAGAGTTTAAAATCAGCCCTGCTGCGGTTCAGTTCCTGGCCGGGATCTGGTTGGTGAGGTGAAAAGGAGAAGCGAGAGCAGCTGAGCCACTGGTGACACGCGGGGGAGCACGGGGTATCTGCCACCCACACCCGGCACGACGCAGCCCGGAGATAAGCAGCGCTCTGCCCGTACGGCAGCCGGCCAAGGTCGGCAGTGGCTGGGCACTGGGCGGTCATGCTCTGGGCAGCAGCAAGTGAACCAAGGCCCACAGGCCACACCTGGGTCAGCTCTCATTTAAAACATCGCCGGCTGTGGCTAATTGCCCCGTGCTGCCGAGACACGCGGGGCCCCGGCAAGAAGACCCTCAGTGTCACAGGAGCAGTAACCGGGCAGAGCCGGGCGGGTGGCCATGGGAACGGCTCTGGGGATGGTTGTCCCAAAGGCACAGCAGGAGCTGTATCTGCCAGCAGCATGGCACAGGCTGGTGGGCACCCGCCTGGCACTGGCACCAGTGCTGGAGGAAGGAACAATGTCTTCCTGGGAAGGGCTGTGAAGGGCTGTGCCAGGCTGGGCAGGGCAGTGGTGGAGTCCCCATCCCTGGAGGGGTTTCCAAGCCGTGGAGATGTGGTGCTGAGGGCCAGGGGTCAGTGGTGTCCTGGCAGTGCTGGGGGAACGGTTGGACTCGATCAGCTTAAAGGTCTCTTCCAATCAAGGAATTCTGTGATTCTAAGGAGCCCAAGGAGTGGGAGGAGAGGACAGTGAGACCCTGGGGAGCTGCTTGAGAGCCCCCAGAGAAAACAAGCCCACACCAGCCATGGTAATGCACGGCTGGGGCATGTAAGTGTCCTCCCAACCACCCTCCCGCCAGCCCAGGAAGGGCTTTGCTGTCCAGGGCCCTCGAGCTGCGGGCACAGCCTGGCACCAGCCCTGCGGCCCATCTGGCTCGTGCCCAGCGCTCGACAATGCCTGCTCCCGCGGCAGCTGAGCTCACCCAGTGCTGCCCTGGACGCGGTGCCTGGGGGAGCCCCGCAGCCCCCAGCTTCCCCCAGCTCAGGGGCTGTTCTCTCTCTTCCAGTGCCCTCCCTGCAGACCCTCTGCCGCCTGGTCATCCAGAAGCACATCGTCCATCGCCTGGCCATCGATGGCCTGGACCTGCCAGCGCCACTGAAGAGCTTCTGCAAACACGAGTGAGGTGTGGAGGGCTCTGCCCCGTGCAATGCCTGGGCAGGAGCCGTGCCCCCGGCTGCCCCTCGCCCTCGGGGGCCTGTGCCCCCCACGTGTGCTACCAAAGGGCTGATGCGAGAGCGCGGGCAGCGTCAGGTGGACTTTCCCCGCGCAGAGGGTGCGGCAGGAGGGTGACATGGGTCAGAGCAAGCAATAAAGCGCTTCCGGCAGATAGCGAGCGCGCTGGGGGGGTGCCAGCACACGGGGCAGTGCAGGGGGGCGAGGATTGCCACCCGACCCTCCATGGCCCACGCTCACTGCCGGCGCTGCCCGCAGCGGGAGGCCCTGTGCAGCGGGGTGCCGGTGCAGCCAGGCACCGCAGGGCCCCCGCAGCCGGGAGCCCCAGCCCCACCGGTGGGATCGGTGCCCACAGCACAAGGCTTCAACACGAGCCCGGTGCCAGGCCGGGCCTCAACAGGGCAAGGGCAGCGCTGGGGGAGGAAGCTGCGGCTTTGGGTTTTTTCGGTCCCCAGCCACGGGACTTTCCTACCCCCGTGCCAGGGCATTTCGTGCAGCTGCAGGGGCTGCTCCGGGAGCGGTTCCCCCTCCTGCGAGGGACGCAGCCGGGCTGGAGCCTTCGAGCTCAGCCCTCAACCTCACGCCTGTGCGTGGCCTGCGAGGAAGCCGGGATGGCCCGGGTGGATCCGGGTGAGCGCCGGGTGGAGCGCGGGAGGGCCCGGCACGACGCTCACGCACAGGGTAAATTACAGCCAGGCGCTTGTCCCAGCCGGGCAGTTTCGCTCTTGGGAAAGATGTTTACCCCGAGAGCGGGGATGAGTTATTTCCTGCGCTCCTTCGGGGAGGAGGACGGGGCAGATGCTGGAGGGACACTCGCAGGAGCTGCGCTGGCAGCAGCCGCAGCTCAGGCACGTGCCTGTGGCCACAGAGCTGGTCACAGTGACCCGCGCAGCATCCGGCTGTGGGGAGGGAGCCCAGCGCTCCCCAGCTCCGGGAGCCAGCTCTGGACCCAGCTCCAGACCCCAGTGGGGACAGCAGCTGGTGATCTGGCAGTGCCTGTGGTGGGCTGGGAGGGGAGGCAGGGATGGAGCTGGGCAGAGCAAGAGGCAGAGGGAAGAGCCCCCCAGAGATTGGAGGGATGCCCAAACGTGCCAGGAAGAGAGATGGCAAGGGGGCCGACGGGCAGAGCCTTCCAGGCCTCTCCTACAGCACAGCCGAGAGGTGAAACAAGCGGCGCCAGGTTTCCAGAAAGGTGTTTTAGGAAACACGACACTATATTTAGTCAGAGAGATTTGATGGTATCAGATAATGTTACAAAACCCTTGATCAAGAGGAAATCCCCAACCACGCCATGGTCCTGCCCCGGCAATGGCCCGACTCAACCGAAGTCAAAGTGTGAATGAAGGAACCGCTGATCGACTGGGGAAGGCACCAATGGTGCCTGAACCACAGCGATGAGCGGGGTCTCCAACGCCCCCCGCCACGTCCCACCGGTGGGCTTTGGAGCTGCTGGCGAGTGTGGACGGGAGTAAACCCAGCCTGGGATCAATGCCCGAGGGCCAGGGCTTGTTTGCTCTGCCGAGTGTTTGTCCTCCCTCACCCCACGTGTTTTGAGCCTTTGCTCTCCACCCCACCGCAACTTTGTTTGCGCTGTTGTGACCCCCAGTGCTGGAGCTGTTGACAAGCGAGGGCGGGTTCCCCTTTCGCAGGGACTGGGAGCAGTTGCCGTAACCAGACAAACAACCCCTGCTCCAGCCCACGGCTGCGCTGCCGGCAGCAGAGATTGCCACCCTCCGGAGCTGCGGCCTCGCTCCACTAACTGAAGGGGACTGCAACGAGACAGGACCACCAAGAAACACCGTGCCCAATCTCACAGGCCCCACCGTCCCGTCCAGCTGGCGCAGAGACAGAGGCAGCTCTCCAGCAATATGAGGCCATTTATTGGCTTTGTTGTGCAACGCACCACAGCTGGAGGCTGGAAGGACTTGCAGGCGCTGGCCATGGATCAAATAGTTTTGTCAGATGTTATTATACCATCGCCTCCCACACTGCACCACCCATGGCTGGCTCCCGGCCATGTCTCCTGTTGGCCAGGTCAGCAGTTGGTGACCCATCCGGTGTGGTCAGGAGCTCACAGCTCGGCTCCTCAGTTGCCCCGTGCAAGAGGCGGCACTTGCTCGGTAGATAAAGGACCCAAAACCCCCCTCCTATGCCAAGCCTCAGGGGAGAGACAGGCCAAGGGGACGAACAGGCCTCCCACACATCTGCTGCTCCTGCACAGGGAGCAGCCACAGCTCAGTGCTAGAGCTTCACCTCAAGGCAGGGCCAGATCCAGCTCTCAGCCAGCTCCTGGAGGGTCCTGTACCTGTGCTCAAACTCCTCCCTGCTGCAGTGGGTGAGAAGCTGGCTTATCTCCGCCATGAGAAAGGATGCTGGCAGTGATTTATCCAAGGATATGTTCCAGGAGCTCTTCTGGATGTCTGCTGAGCATCTCTGGCTACAAGGTCTTCCCCTCTGAACTCAGCACGGCCAGGACATGCCGGCAGGGCAGCTGGAACATCTGGCTGAGGTGGCAAGTGCAGCTGCTCAGGCCTTTGGTGCCCACGCTGTGGGCATCCTCCAGGACCTGTATGCTGAGAGCGTCCTCGCCGGTGCCGATCAGCTGCACAGAATTCTGCACCACTGCAAACTCGCTCGGGCACAGGCTGGCAGCGGGCTCTGTGCAAGTCTCGCTCAAAGACTGTTTGATGCGTTCTTCATTTAATGGCCTCGTTGCTGTCACCCTCCAGGTTTTCTGTGGCCTCCAGTTTAGCTGCAGGAGATGAAGGATCTAATGAGGACTGAGGGCACATGGCTCACTCTGGAGGAGGAGAGCCTGGAGGGTTTCCGGCTGATGCTGAAGAGCCATGGAGAGCCAAGGAGCTGCCAGTGGACTCTGGAGAACAATCACGGGACTCTTAGCGGCTTTGAGAGAGGCCGGCACCAGCCGCTGTTGCTGAGCTGAGGCCTGGCCGGGGCTCTGTCTGACCCTGGCACCCCAGAGGGGTGCGAGGCAGACCTGAGGCAGACTTTGGGGAGCTGCCTGAGCTGCACGGCGATCAGGGTGGGGAGCAAAGCACGTTGTTGTGTCAGGAGGGCTCTTAAGAAACACACTGTTGGTAGTGCTAGGCTAAGGAGATGATGCAGCTCTCCAGGGAGAGCCCAGCATTGAAAACCTGGCTTAACCCCTGCGTGACCAGCTGCAGCTCCATGAAGTAGCTACTGTTCTGCCCCCAGGCCCTCTCCCTCAGGAGAGGGATCTGTATGGCTCAGATCTCATCATGCAGCGGCCAGGGCACGTGGAGCCGAGGCAGCAGGTCCAGCATCATGAGCTCCCTCGGGAGCAGACGCATCTTCCTGCTGCTCTGGGTGCCCACACACAGCAGCCGGGATCAGGCGCTGGCACGGCCCTGGCAGGCCAGGCCCTGGCAGAGCTGGAACAGGGAGAGCCGCGGCTGGGCTGCCGAAGCCGGGGCGAGCACGGGCGGCCGGGGCAGGCCGGGCCCCACCAGGAGCTGGGCCTGAGCCCAGGGGGGCTGAAGGCCCTAAACACCCGGTACACCCGGGCCCGGCCTCCCGCCGACTCTCCCCGCAGCACGGCGAGGTGCACCACCCTGGCCTTGCCGCCCCGCAGCACCGGCGCCGACACCGAGACCTATACGCTGTCAGCGCCGGCCCGGCCCGGCCGCAGGACGGCACAGCGCGCCCGGGGGAAGCGGGCGAAGGTGCTGCCCATGGCCGAGCCCTAGAGGCTGACGGAAGCCATGCAGCCGCCCGTGTCCAGCTCGTAGGCCACCAGGGAGCAGCGGCCCGAGCCCGTCAGCCCCCAGCCCTGCCGGGAACGGGAGCGCCCGGCCGCGGCCGCCGCTACCGGGGAACGCAGCCCAGTCTCCTCAGGGGAGTGTATCCCAGCGTGCCCCGCTCCGCGCCGGGGGAGTGTATCCCGGCATGCTCCGTGTGGAGAGTATATCCCGGCGTGCCTCGCTCCAGGGGAGTATATCCCGAAATGCTTCGCTCTGGCGTGCATATCCCAGCATGCTCTGCTTCGGGGGGTATATCCCGGCATGCCCCGCTATAATGACACCACCAATCAGCGCGGGGTGCGCCCGGCTGCTCGAGTTAAACCAGCTGGGGCACCGCCCACACCCTGAACGTGGCCAATCGGAGGCGTCTTCTCCGGATTGGCAGGAGGCTAGCCAATTAACGGAGCGTTTCCTACAGGCACCGACGTGACTGGCGGCTCGGAGACCTAATCAGCTGGCAGTCCCTGCCCCGCCTGGGGGCGGTACTTCCCGCTGCGCCGCGCGCCCGCAGGATGTTGCCCTTGTCTCTTGCACCGGTTCGCGGTCACCGGGGAGATGGCGGCGGCGGGCGACGCCGGGGGGCAGGGGCAGGGGCAGGGGCAGGGCCAGGGGCGGCCGCCGCCGCCGCCGCCCGGGGACCTGCGCAGCGTGCTGATCACCAGTGTGCTGAACCTGGAGCGGCTGGAGCTCGACCTCTTCAGGTGCGCGGGGCACCGGGACCGGGCCGCCGGCACCGGTACCGAGCCGCCCTCACGGCCGCCGCCCTCTCCCCCGCAGGGGCCGGCACTACTGGGTGCCCGCCACGCAGCGCCTCTTCGGCGGGCAGATCGTGGGGCAGGCCCTGGTGGCGGCCGCCCGCGCCGTGAGCCGCGACGAGCAGCTCCACTCGCTGCACTGCTACTTCGTGCGGGCAGGTGCGCCGGGCTCCGGGGAACCGGGGCCGCGCCGGGATGCGGGGAGCTGGTGCGAGGCTCGGGGGGTGCCCGAGGATGAGAGATGGGAGGGTGGCGGAGGGTCGGGTGCAGTGGGGGGGTGGAGGCCGCGGCTCATGGCGGGCGTGGGGCCGGGCGGTGAATCCAGAGGCGGAGGGTCCGGGGAAGCCGGGGCCGAGGCCCACGGGGCTGTGCAGGTGCCGCCATCCCGGCTTCAGCGCGGCAGGGACAGGGTGTGGGTGGCAATGCCAGCTCGGCCCGCCTGGTCCCAGTGCTTGGCCTTTGCAGGTCAGGGCCCCTCAGGTCCGTGGTGGCCCAACGGCAGAATGTCCCTTTTCTGTCCCAGGGGACCCCAAGGTGCCGGTGCTGTACGAGGTGGAGCGGACACGCACGGGGAAGAGCTTCTCTGTCCGTTCCGTAAAGGCCATCCAGCATGGAAAGCCGATCTTCATCTGCCAGGCCTCCTTCCAGCTCTCCCAGAGGAGCCCAGTGGAGCACCAGTTCACCATGCCTGCCGTGCCACCCCCTGAGGAGCTGCTGACCCAAGAGGAGCTTATCCAAAAGTTTCTGCAGTGAGTGAGATGAAAGGGCATGCTGGGGACGCCTTCTCTGCAGCTGGGGCTTAAGGAGGCGCGGGGCTTGGGGCGACTGCCTGAGTAGCTCCCAAATATGCCTGTGAAGGGAGAGAGAGGCAGGACAGGGCAGGAGCTGTGCCCCTTTCAGCATGGCCCTGGGCCCCCGGGCTGAAGCTGCTGCCAGCAGGACATGTTCCTGGCCTGACTGGCATTAACTTCCATCTTGGGGTGCAGGGAACCTAACCTGGCGGAGAGGTATCGAAAGCACCTCAACAAGATCCAAGCTGAAGACGTGCCGATTGATATCAAACCCGTGAACCCGCCAGATGTGTTCTGCTTGGAGTCGCAGGAGCCAAAGCAGCTCTTCTGGGTGCGAGCGCGAGGCTACATAGGTGGGTGCAGCTCCTCCAGAGCCAAGGGCTTGGGCTCCAGCTCACGCTGCAGAGCAGGCTGACAACGGAGCGGGCTGAGAGGGTCGTGATTCCGAGGCTGTCTGTGCCCCGGGGTGTTCGACACAGGGGCGGGTGCCAGTGTGTGGCGTGATGCCCTTGTGCCGTGCTCAGCTGCAGTGGGCTTTTCCTGGGGAGCATGGCCAGGACAGCAGCTCTGAAGGAGCCCCTCAGTGCTGCTGGGCCAGCAGGTGACCCACAGGGGAGCAGAAGCTCCAGGGGCTTCGCCGGGCACCACGGGCTGGTCCCACAGCCACCCTGCGGGGGACGGGCAGTGCCGGTTGCTTTGCAGGAGAGATGGACATGAAGGTGCACTGCTGCGTGGCCGCCTACATCTCTGACTACGCCTTCCTGGGCACGGCCCTGCTCCCGCACCGGCAGTACCGCATCAAGTTCATGGTGTCCCTTGACCATTCCATGTGGTTCCACGCGCCCTTCCGAGCGGACCACTGGATGCTGTATGAGTGCGAAAGCCCCTGGACTGGTGAGTCCTCACTGTGTTCATTCCATGGGGACCTGTGGGGCAAAGGCCAGCCCTGCCCGCCCGGGGGGTGTTGGGCTGTGGTCTGACTGACCCTCTCTGCAGGTGGCTGCCGGGGACTGGTGCAGGGCCGGCTGTGGCGCAGGGATGGGGTCCTGGCTGTCACCTGTGCGCAGGAAGGCGTCATCAGGGTGGAGCAAACACCAAACAAGAGCAAGCTCTAGCTGAGGAACCCCCGGGGGCTGGGGCACGCCAAGGGACCAAAGCAGACGGGAGTGCGGGTGCCACACGTGGCGGGGACCCACAGAGGCACTCACTGTAACCGACTGCCAGCTGCTCAGCGTGTAACCACACACCGTATAACCACACACCACCACCAGCCACCCTTCTCCTGATTGAAATAAAGCCACCAGGTGACCAGCTGGGCTTTATCCGCTGGAGTTTGTCCCCTGTGACTGTGGTCACCAGAGGGTGGGCAGCGCTGGGAGCACCAGGGCCAGCTCTGCTCCTGCAGCAGGCTGTGTGGCAGGAAGGGAAGGTGCCTCAATGACACACACAGCTTCCCCTTCTCACTTCTGCTGCCCTCCTGGTGTCCCAGCACTTGGAGCAGTTGCTGCGTCTGCTCAGGCTCAGCCCCCTCCCCGGGGATGAGGCAGGTCCCACCTTGGCGTGGGGCCTGGGGGCTTCCTGCTGGCAGTGCGCTGGGGGAAGCTGAACAGACACAGCCAGGTGCCTTCTTCCCACAAAGACTTTATTAAATAAAGTCCTTTTTATTCTGTACGTTTTATGGGAAGTTCCCTGCCAGAAGCCTTCCCCTTCCCTTACACAGTGCCAGTCTATCCCAGCTAAAGTCCTGTCTGCTCCAGAAGCCCCCCACAGTGGGGTGTGTCCGTGCCGGTGGCAAACACTTGTGAGTGCCCAGCACCCTGAGACAGACTGACCACAGAGAAAGTGCATTTTTGTGGCAGCTCCCAGGCACGGGCCGTGCTGGCCCATCGCCAGCCACAGCATCGCCCACCGCTGGCACGAGCCCTGCGTGGCACCCGGCCCTCGTGCCATCAGGATGGTCACTCCAGCGGCTCCTTGATCAGACACTCCTTGAGGGTGGGCTGCTGCTGCAGGGGCGGCCCGGCCTCCTGCAGGTCCTGCAGCCGGGCCTCCGAGCGCCGCTTGTCCTTGCCCACCTTCCAGGCGAGGTGGACGTGGGCCTGCAGGAAGGGCCCCAGCAGCGGGTGGCTGCCCTGGGCCTCCAGCAGCTGCAGGGCCTGCTCGCAGCACCCGTGCGCCTCGCCCAGCTGGTCCAGCTCCTGATGGCACACGGCCAGCCCGGCCAGTGTCAGCAGGAAGCGGCCGGAGCCGCAGACCCCCAGCCGGTCCTGCAGCCGGTAGGCGTTGGCCCAGGTGGCCAGGGCCTCGCGGTACATGCCGGTGCAGGTCAGGCGCTGCGCGACCCGCAGGTCCGGCAGGAAGAAGAACTCGAGGAACTCGGGAGAGCGGCGGATCTCGGGGATGGAGTGCAGGTGCGACAGGAACTGTTCGAAGGCTCGGCTCCGCTTGGCGATGGTCTCAGCCGTGAAGTTCCGGCGCAGCCTCTTCCTGGGGAAGGCAATGCCGGCCATGTCACCGCCAAAACGGCAGCGCAGACGGCGGTTCAGCTGCTCAAAGTCCGAGTAGCGCCGGGCGATGGCGGCGGGAGCCTTGTCGAACCGGCCGGAGCGGACCAGGTAGATGGTGTAGAGCTGCGGGGAGAGCCGGCATCAGGGCGGTGCTGCGGCGGCAGCCGGGCAGAGCCGGGTGTGCGGTTTGCCCTGGCAGGAGGCAGCGGCTGGGCCGCCACCGCCGCAGCACCCACCGGCGATAGTTACCTGAGGCTCATCTGAGCTGCCAGCACCATCCGAGCAGCACGGGGAGAGACAGAGAGAAATAAGCGCCCGCACAGCGGGACCCCCGCCCCAGAGGGAGCAGGACCCGCACCCACCCCCGTGCCCGCCCGGTGCCAGCGCGGCCACGCTCGCTCGCTCACTCACCACGTACTTGGAGGAGCGCTCGCTGACCACGCTGGCGCTGGTGACCTCGAAGAGCAGGCGCTGCGGTACCAGGCTGCCCCGAGACCTCCTCCACAGCTCCTGCAGCTGCCGGGTCAGGAGGCTGCCGCCGGGATGCTGCGCCACGGGGCCCCGCTCTGTGCCGGGACACGGGTGTCAGCCCGCAGGGCTCTCCCAGCGCCCCGGCGTGTCTGGGCTGCCGGCCCCCCACCATGGCTGGGGTCCACCCAGGGAGGAGCGGGGCTGTCCCGGCCACCCCGGCACCCAGCACCTGCCTCCGTCCCCTGCGCCCGCTGCCGCCCCGCTGGGCTGGGGCAGCTCGCCCGGCTCCTCTCCAGCACCCTCCTCCTCCTCGTCTTCCTCCTCCTCCTCCTCCTCGTCGTCGTGGCTGGTGAAGCTCAGGGTGCCGCTGAGCCGCGTCGACAGCCCCTCCGTGTCGTCCTCCAGCTCCGAGCTCTCCGGGAACTCCTCGGCCTCGGAGCCGCCATGTGTCCGCTCCTCCCGGACGCCTTCACCGGCCAGGGCGTGCCGCAGCCGGTGCAGGATGCGGGCGGCCATCCCGGCCGGCCCAGCTGGAAAACCGGGGGCGGGTCAGCACCGGTTGCCGCACCGCGGTGGGGCCAAGGGCAGGGGCCAGGGGCTGCCCACCACGGCCAAGGGCACTGCCCGGGCCTGGGCTGGCCCGGGACCCCCCCTTCCCGCCGCTCCGGTGCAGCCCCGGGACTCCGCCTCCGAGCCCCGAGCCCGGCGCAGCCCCGGGACCCCCCGCCCCGTCCCGGTCCGTACCGCGCTGGCCCGGGCGGTGCCGAGCGATGGCCGCTCAACCGCGGCTCGTCCCGGGATCCTCCCTGCGCGGCTCCGCCCCCGCCGGGAACCCGGATCGCGGCGGCGGGGCCGGGATCGGCGGCGCCCGGCACGGCCGGGAGCGGCTCGGTACGGCTCGGGTCACGGCGGCTCTGCCCGGTGCTACCAGCTCCTGCCCGACCTCACCTGAGCACCGCTCCCCTTGTTCCCTGCCCGGGCTCTTCCTGGCAGGGACACGGGTGCCCTCCCCCGGGGCCACCGGAGCCCCTCACCCAGGCGTCTGGCACTGCAGGGTCCTGATACCCCCGTGCTCCGGTACCCCGACACCCTGATACGCCGGTACACCCACATCCAGGACCCTGAAACCCTCGTACTCCCGTATCCTGGTACCCCAGTACCCCTCTGTCCCAACACCCTGGTACCCCGACACCTTAGCACTCCGGTACCCCAACACCCTGCAAACCCCCATCCCAGTGCACCTGTATCCCGCTCCCCTGACCCACTGGTACCCCACACCCAGGCTCCCGATCCCGCCGTGCCGCAGCCCCTTGG
>JAVSBS010004256.1:0-19137 GCA_033124195.1 Coracias cyanogaster | reverse complement strand
GGGGCCGGCAGCGGGGCCGGGGAGGCTGCGCGGAGCCGCCGCCGCTTCGCTCCGCGCCGCTCCGCCGCGATCCCACCGGGCACGGGATGCTCGGGGCGCGGAGTTTGCCACCATGGCAGCTCCCGCTGCTGCTCGCTGCCTTCTCCTGCCTGCCGGCTCCCGGCAGCGCCCAGCTCCGGTACTCCGTGCCCGAGGACCGGGAGCCGGGCTCCTCGGTGGGCGACCTGGCCAAGGACCTAGGGGTGGAGGTGCGGAGCTTGGCCACCCGCAACCTGCGCCTGGTGAGCGAGGGTGGGCAGCGGCACTTCCAGGTGGACCTGGCAGCGGGTGTGCTGCTCCTCGACAGCAGGCTGGACCGGGAGGCACTGTGCGGGCAGAGCCCCACGTGCTCCCTGCACCTCCAGCTCGTCATGGAGAATCCCCTCCAGCTCCACCGAGTTGAGGTGGACGTCCTCGACGTGAACGACAACGCGCCCAAGTTCCCCAAGCCGGAGGTGGTCTTGGAGATCACTGAGGTCGCCATCCCTGGGACTCGGCTACCCTTGGAGGTAGCAGAAGACCCTGATATGGGCTCCAACTCCGTCTCCACCTACGAGCTCAGCCCCAGCAAGCATTTCGCCCTGAGCATCAACGTGAGAGGCGATGGTGTTAAAATGCCCGAGCTCGTACTTGAAAAAGCACTGGACAGAGAGAAAGTGGCTGTTCATCACCTAACACTGACTGCCCTGGATGGAGGGAATCCGGTGAGATCTGGCACTGCCAGGGTTACCATCCATGTCCTGGATGCAAATGACAACCCTCCTGTCTGCGACCCACCCATATCCAAGGTGTACCTGGAGGAGAACGTGCCAGTGGGCACTCTGGTCACCAAGCTGAATGTTACTGACCTGGATGAAGGTCGCAACGGGGACGTGGAATATTCTTTCAAAGTTAGCAATAATGCGCCGGGTAAATTCACCAAACTGTTCTCCTTGGATCTCCGGACGGGGGAGATCAGAACCAAAGCCCCCCTGGATTATGAGGAATCCAGTGCTTATGAGATTGCGGTTCGAGCCAGGGACAATGGGTCCCCGGCCATGGAAGGACACTGTCACCTGCGAGTGGAATTAATCGATATCAACGATAACAGCCCGGAAATCGTGCTGACCTCTCTCTCCAGCCCAGTGCAGGAGGATGCAACCCCAGGCACCGTGATTGCCCTCATTGGTGTGAAGGACAGCGATTCCGGTGACAACGGGCAGGTCCGTCTGCAGATAGCGAAAGAGCTCCCATTTAAACTGGTGTCGTCTTTTAAAGAGCATTTCTCACTGGTCACAAATGGTCCCCTTGATAGGGAGACAGCCAGTGGCTACAACATCACGGTGAGGGCTGTGGATTCAGGGTCTCCTCAGAGGGCCACACAGAAAACCTTTTACCTCCGCATCGCTGACGTGAACGATAACGCGCCCAATTTCTCCAGCCCTTTTGATACCGCTCACGTTCAGGAAAACTCTCATCCTGGAACTTCTGTTTTTTCAGTGTCAGCATCGGATCCTGATGAGGGTAGCAACGCCAAGCTGTCTTACTCCATCCTGGACAACGGGATGCAGGATATACCCATCTCAACCTACTTCCGGATAGACCAGGATAATGGCACCATCTACACCGTGCGGGCTCTGGACTACGAGCAGGACAAGGTGTTCCAGGTGCCTGTGGAGGTGAAGGACGCTGGGTCTCCTGCACTGAGTAGCACTGCTGTGGTCCATGTGTTTGTCCTGGATGAGAATGACAATGCCCCCACCATTGTCTACCCATCCGTCCCCAAGGGCTCCACTTTCCACCAAACCATTCCAACATTGGTAGAGCCTGGCTATCTGGTCACCAAAATTGTAGCTGTTGATGCTGATAGTGGCCATAATGCCTGGCTCTCCTACCAGCTGCAGGAGAGCGCTGAGGCTTTGCCTTTCCAAGTGGAACGCCGCTCGGGAGAGATAAGGGTTGCACAGGCTCTCAGGGAGTCAGAAGATCCCCACAGGCTGGTGGTCGAAGTGAGGGACAACGGGACACCGTCCCTCTCGGCCTCCGTGGTCATAGTCATTTCTCCAGAGGAAAACAGTGTGCAGGACTTTGCCAAGTCCTTGGACCTCCCCAAATCGTCTCCCAAGGATACCAGCCTAACGCTTTACCTCATCATCTCCTTGGTGTCCATTTCCCTTGTGTCCTGCGTGATGTTTGCTGTGGTGGCTGCCCGGTGTCTCAAAGCTGGCGCTGCCAGCTGGACCTTCACGGGTTGCTGCCGAGGAACTGGCCGCAAGCCCGCCTCCCATTTCCATGGGCAGATGAAGCCAGATGGCTTCATCAAGTACCTGGACGTGGGAGGAGCGGGCTTGACCTCCCAGGCCCCGAATTACACTTCTTGTTTCTCACCCATGTCTGACCAGAGCGATTTCCTCTATGTAAAACCTTTCAGCCATTCTAGCACCACGGAGACCATGGCTGCCTACGAGCAGGTGACCAGCACCTTAGCGAGTCCCTGTGACGGGGTAAGAGATGGGTCTTTCTTACTGTCCTGCCTCCTCAGCGCGACGGTCCGTAATATCCAGGCCAGCTGGTTGCTCTCTGGCTCTCCTTCCACCTGAGAAGGTGGCTTCAGGGAACGTGTGTCACTGTCACCTCCTGGCAGGTGGCAGGGAAAAGCTTTGGCTTGATGGAGGTGGGGGAAGGGGCTGGGCAGCACTGTAGAATCAAAGAGTTTGTGTTCGTAGAAGCGGAGAGTTTTCCCTTGGCCCCGTTCGTACTCTTTTCTTTTAAAAATCATTCTTGGGGGTTGGACGTGATGATCTCCAGAGGCCCCTTCCAAGCCCTAACATTCTATGATCCTATGATTCTTAGCATGGTCAGGAACATGGGTTTTGGGTGTTTAACTTCTTGATTCTGTTTAACCCCTTTCTTCTGCATTGCCCACGGGCGGGAGGAGTTTATCTGAAAGCAGCTTGTCGGTGTTTCTTTTGCTCTGTTTCCGAGGGCCGTTATAGAAATTTCTCATTTCTTCACTGCCAAGTGTTACTAATCGCTGATTGTGCCCCGGCAAGGGATTGTTTTCCAACGAGAGGTTGAATTCACTGGTCAGCACTGAGCGTGATGATATTTTTTGCAATGATCCTGGTGACCTTAGGTGCCCTTGGGCTTGCAGAGACATCAGCAGTGGCAATGCTTTGAAAACTTCAGCCACTTGTACTCAGATGCCTAAATATGGCTGTAGGTGACTGGTTTTAGCTGTAGCTTTTATAACTTTTGGATATAAAAAGCGAAGTAATTTTGTGTCGTCAATTCCTGCCCTAAATTTGAAAGTGGTAATTACAACAGGAATTCAAAATATAGATAGGGAAGGGCTTATCTAGTGCAGGATTGTGTGTCGGCGTCTGCAGAAATGTCTATCTGAAATCCGGAGGGCAAGTATTTAACCAGCTTTATTTGCATGCAGCACGGGGACCAGTGGGGCCTCTATTTTAGGGGAGTAATTTATTCTAATATATTCCTTCATGAGAATCATCAAAGCAGTGGAGAAATTAGTGAAATCGCATCTACTAAATAAAAATCTAGGTCAGCTCTAACCCGTCTTCACTTTTCCTTAGTAATTGCATGTACAAGCAGAATAATCCCATAAAACTGATGTTCCACTGTGTGGGCTGTGAATGGATCATTCCTAAGGTGACTGAGAGAAATGTTCTCCTTTCCAGGTAGCACGTTATCATCCTGGAGTTAATTAAGATGAGTAAGATTTTTCGGAAGTACGTGTCTTCCAGACAGAAAACCCTTCTGCTATTTAGTGCCCTTGACAAAGGCGGGATTCAGGCAGGGATACACAAGCCTCCTTCGTGTCTTTCCTTATTTACAACATGTCCATTGTCTGGTGGTAAAATAACACGGGCAGAACGCGATCTGGGGGCTTACTAATGAAGTTACAACGTGTGCTGCTGTGTCCAAAGTTTATTGTGTCTCCTAAACAAATAATGCCTTTTTTCTTTTGCTGTTGGAAGTTCATTCTTGTCTCCACGGACAGAAAAAAAATATTGTAGTGCTCCGAGGCCACAGCATCTAGGAAAAGTCATTCAAATACAATGGGGGAAATCAAGATCTCAGGCAGGCCTTTTTAAGGACAGAAGAAGGACAGATTAGGAAGGTCTGTTACCACTTTACCTCCTGGCATTAAAAGCATCTTTCTCAGTAGCAATTAACTCTGCCACCCCCACCCCACCCTCCTCCAAGCTCATTACTTTGGTACCATTGCTCCTGCTGAATTGATGCCCTTATCAGTTTATTTCATGCTTCATTTCTTTCACAGCCTGGTTTCCTGAGCTGCTTTGGAAGATTATTCACTGAATGGTTTTTTTTGTCATGCTTTTTTAGCATTCATGCTGGCTCAGAAATCCTCAAGGAAGGGGGAGGGGGAGCGGGAGCTTTCTTTTTGTTCTAATTGATTTGCTTTACTTGGAAGGAACACGCTGATATTCCAGACTGAAATAATCCAGGATCAGATCGCTTTCTTTTTCAAAGGCAAGAATGGAGGTATTAAAACTCTTCTATTTTCTCTGCAGCAAGCTCAGCCCAACACAGACTGGCGCTTCTCTCAGACCCAGAGACCTGGAACGAGCGGGTAAGTGCCTCTTTCTCCATTTATGTGTCCGGTGAAGGTTTCTTGGCTTTGTGAGCCACTTTCGGTGCTGGGAAGTCCTCAACTGGCAGTTCTTGAGGATGGTTGTTCCCTGTCACTGGCAGAATTGTCCAGCCAAAGAGTCAGAAATGGGGTTGCTTCTGTGACAGCTCTTTTGGTGGTGGTGTGACAGCTTGTTGTTTGCAATGGTGTGTCTGGTTTTGGTGCCTACAGCTCAAGGAGGATGAAGGTTGGACTTGATGATCTTAGAGGTCTTTTCCAACCTAAATGATTTCATGATTCTGTGACAGTGAGGAGCCGGAGGGAACTCCGGGGGAAGTTGTGAGATGGTTGAGGGACTGGCAAACATGCTTCACAGAGAAAGGCTTCTTCTCTAATGCAGCTTTGAAGGATTTAGCTTCTGAGTCCAAACCCTTGACTCCTCCCCCTGCATGGAGGCCACTGGAAATCACTGGTCTATTGGGTCGGGAGACTCACAGGAAGGATGTTTCCTAAGGTCTGGTCTTGCCATCAAAACCATGGCTGAGTTGTTGCCAATTTGGCTGTGATGTCAAAAAGAGGTGAAGCCCTGGCAGCAGAGCAGAGACCTGCCTCCCAAGTGAGTACCCCTCTCTGGACTGTGTGCTCTCTTGCCTCTGGCCCGGCAAAATTTGCTTTTCTTTGTCCACAGCGAGAAAGCACTGACAAGATGATGTTGGGGCAGGTGTCCTTCACCTCTTCCATCTTCTCTCAGGGTTTAGAGAGGGGCAGGCGTCCTCTTCAGAGGGTGAACTTCCTTAAGTACCATCAGGCTAAGGAAGGCCTTAAACTGGGAGTCCACCTTCCTCTGTGAATCCCCCAACCAGGTGGTGTTGTGTGTGAGGAGAGTGGCTCCAGGATAATTTAGATGTGAAAAGGTTGTATCTTTAGGGGCATACGGAAGGACCTTGGAGCAATCAGGAGTAAATTTGGATGCTGTGCTTGCTTAACAGAAACTTAAGAGACTGCTGTAGCCAACTTGCTGTGGCATTAAACTTCTGTTCCGAGGCTCTTTGAGCTAACAAAGCTGAAATGGGGTGAGGGTTTGGTGTAGTGAAGTAGGTAGAGCATTCCTACCAGAAACCAGCAACGGACTTTAAAACAAGGCTATTGCTGGAACACTTCTCTCAGAGGTCTCTTGAATTTCCCATCACTGACAATGTTTTAATCAAGGAAAATCGTTCTAACCGTTTACGCTCTGGTTCAAATGACAATTAACAAAGCCCTGCTAATGCAGACGTGTGCCAGGGCTGCTGTGATAGTTTTGTTATGAGAAGCGAGTAAAGAAGCCCCAAGCTCTATTGCTCCCTCTTCTAGCATCGTGCCAGAGCTCTTCCAGGCACAAAGCTGATGTGGTCCAGACCCACTTAACTCAGTGACAGGGACCTTTCCTCAGGTCATGGGACTGTGGTCCTCACCCCAGCCTCTGCCTGAAGCTCTTTACAACCTCGGTGTCCAAGTGGGAGCAGCAGCTTGTGGGGTGGGAAGAGAGAGGGCAGGAGGAACGGCAGCCTCAGATGTTGTTCATGAGGAGCTGGACCAGCAAGACATGTTGGTTCTGGAGCACGAGCCATGATGTTACCCTTGATATCTGTGACCTGGGTGCTCATAGTCATTCCTGAAACAGCCACCAGCAGCTCATGTCAGTGCTGGTTGTGGAGGAGCTCCTACAGCACAGGCTGGTTTTGGAGAGGGGCCCAAGCACAGGCTGGTACTGAAGTTACTTGGAGGATTTCAATTCCTGCTGGTTTTTCTGGGTGCACATTCCACATTTGCGATAAAACAGCTCCTCCTGATTTTTATTTTTTCTAATTAAGATCAAGGGAGATGGTTTAATTTTATACTTCTGTTACAATACTAAAGGATGGAGATAGAAAGTGCTATCATCTGTCCAGTGCCCAGCTCTGAGATCTCTCTGGTGACCAAACAGGCAAATCCTGGAGCACAGTCTGCTCCCTGGAGTGCCCTTCCCATGCTCTTCCCGTGCTCTTCCCAGCATTTTGATGGCTGCTGTGTGAATTCTCCAGGAGCTGGCTGGTACTACAGGTATCCAGGAGGGTGCCAGGGCAATACAGGCCACCTCTTAGCTGAAAAAAAAAAAATAAAAGGATGTTCTCTTAACTGCATTTGTCTGCCCCAAATTAAATAGCAATAAAGACGAGGGAGATTAGGGCAGTGGTTTGAATGGATCCCGGAGGGAGTCCAGCACTGACCCTCAGCCAGGAAACAGGCTTAAAGCCATATTCTTTCTCCTTTGCTGTCTTCATGGAAGTGGAAAAAGGAGCAATTCTGTCTTTTATCAACATAACCCTGCCCACTGAAACAAATCCCACATGTCTCCAAGCACCTGGAACCAGGCAAAAACCAGGGTTAAGCTCAAGAAGGCAGGGACCATCGTGTCTCGATCTCATATATTGCTGCATTCAGATGTTAACAGGACAACAAAGAGAATTTTGCTCTTTGTTCTGAAGCGCAGGAGAGCTCTGGTGCACGTGCTCGGGAAACAAGAGCTCAGACAATATCCTCTGAGAATGCAGTGGGGAATCAGACCTGAGTAGAGCGATTCTCAATCAGTCTTGTTTGGGAGAAACAGGAGGATAGATTAATTAATTTAATGATGTTTGTATTTTGTTTTCTAAGGAGAAAAAAAAACCAAACCAAAAACACACCCATGCTGTCTCTGGGCAGATGTAAATGAATACGGAATGATGCGGAGCAGCAGATGCTTTTCCCAGACAAATCAGATCAGTGGCTCTAGTGGAGATTACGGCGATGAATTGTCCAAAGTGAAGTAGATGTATCATCCAGCAGCGCTGGGACGTCCCTGTGGGATCATCAGTGTGGGGTTCCACTTGGGGGGGAGCATGTCAGGAGAGAACACAGGGACAGGGACTGGTATGAGGGACCCATCTTATTGCTTTTTAATTATTTGTGCATGGAATAGAGACCAGGCTTGTGCCTGAACATTTGTGATACTTTCCTGACCCCCCGGTAGCTCTTTGTTTTGATCTTTGTGTGATGGTTTATTCAGGAAAATCCTAGATTCAAGTCAGGATTTCCTTCCTGCAGGAGTGGAGAGGGCTCTGTGTTATCCCCGGGAGGATGAGACATCCTGGGCTGGGAAGAGCTGGTCTAGCTGGGGCAGCTTGTGGGAGGCGTGGGGACAGTCTGAGGCTGTGTGGGCAGGCGAGAAGGAGATCCCAGACAGGAGGCATGCCAGGGACCATGCAGGGACCCACAAGGAGGTGGGGAGCAGGGTGGGAATCCCCAGTCACTCCGGTGGAGGGAGGAGCAAAGCATGCTAAGAAGATCTAGGGTGTCGTTTCACACCCTCCCTCCACTTATTTTCTCTAATCCTAAATCTCCCTGTGCTACTGCTTTCCAATGCTGTTGCGAGCCAGGCTCCCTCTCCCAGGGTGAACACAGTCAGTGATGATGTTGGCTTCACTCGCCTCTTAAACAGCATCACGGCCACCCTGTCTGACCCCAGCCACCATCACCCAGGGGGAAGGAAAGTGCAGCAGAAGGGGTTTGCAGAGGTGCCCACAGAAGAGCCATGAAGGAAAGGAAGGTTTTTTTCATTCATTTTCATGTCTGAGCTCCAAGAGTTGGGCTTGCAGGACTGACAACAGCTTGCTTGTGTATGGTGGGGGACAGGGAGGTGTCCCAGGGATAGTCCCTCAACATCTCAGGAGTGTTCTTGACATTCAGAGCATGCAGGTAGTGCCAAAGGGTGGCTGCAGCTCAGAGGGCTTCTGGCGTGTGTTTGGGGTGGTCAGGAGGTCCCACAGGACAGCAGCACCCCAGCGTATCGGGACACTTCTGCCAAGGGGACCCTATATGTGTGTCTGGGTGGGACATCCCAGAGCACGCGGCAGCTGGGGCCAGAGGACAGGCAGAGGCAGACGGGGACATTCATGGGCTTACGCAGCGCTGGGGTGGACACACAGCAAGTGAGAACTGGCCACGGATGCAGGCTTTAGCATGTCCTTCCTAAAAAAAAAAAACCCTTGCTAACCCAGCAGCCACTGTCTGTGGGTGTCGTAACCCTCGAGGAATTTACGTTGGGAGTTTGTGTAACGTTATAGTGGATACGGTAGTAAGTGCAATAAGGCACGTGCACAGTGGGGATGTCTGAGTAAACACGGGTGGATTTGCCTTCTCTTCACTCTGTCATTGAAAATGGTGAAGACCAGCAGGTGCTGGGCAGAGGTCCTGGCCAAGCTGAGCTCTCCCTCCCCTCTGGTGCTACCATGGGGTTGCAGAGATGGGTCCTGGTGCCTGTGACCCCTTTGTCCCTCTCACCCCCCACTGTGGCTCTTGCAGCATCTTTTTGTAGAATCACAGAATGGTTTGGCTTGGAAGGGACCTTAAAGATCCTCCCCTCAAATCCCCTTGTTATGGGCAGGGGCATCCTCACTAGACCAGGTTGCTCAAAGCCTCATCTAACCTGGCCTTGAACACTTCCAGGGATGGGGCATCCACAGCTTCCCTGGGCAACCTGTGCCAGTGTCTCACCACCCTTATCATACAACATTTCTCCCTTAGGTCCTACCTAAACCTAATCTCTTTCAGTTTAAAACTGTTACCCCTTGTCCCATCATGCCAGGCCCTGGTAGAAGGTCTTTATCTTTCTTATAACCCCTGCTTTAAGTACTAAAAAGCCAGAATAAGGTCTCCCTGGAGCCTTCTCTTCTCCAGGCTGAACAACCCAACTCTCTCAGTCTTTCTCCATAGCAGAGGGGTTCCAGCCCTCGGATCGTTGTTGTGGCTTCCTCTGGACCTGCTCTCACAGGTCCATGTCTGCTTTGTACTGGAGACCCAGTACTGCTGGACACAGTGGCCCAAGGGGGAGTCTCAGGAGAGTAGAGCAGAGGGAGAGAATCCTATTCCTCAACTTGCTGCTCACACTGCTGGTGATGCAGCTCAGGAGATGCTTGGCTTTCTGAGCACACATTGCCAGCTCGTGTCCCACTTGTCACCCACCAGTATCCCCCAGTCCTTCTCCCCAGGGCTGCCCTGTTCATCCCCCAGCCTGTACTAATATTGGAGGTTGCCCCAGCCCAGGTGCAGGACCTTGCATTTGGCTTTGTTGAACTTCATAAGATGCACATGGGCCCACTCCTCCAGCCTGTGCAGGTCCCTGGTGTTTCCCACCACGATATCTGCTCTTGCTGCCCTTCTGTGCACCACACAGCAAGGGTCTCCCTACACTACTTTTCTCCATTCCCCACCGCATCTCTGGCCTCCTGCTTTCTCTGAGCCCCTCCTCAGCACCACCATCGTTCCACACAGCATCCTAGGCTGTGTCCAGCTCCAAATCAGCCACAGAAGAAGCAGCTTTTGCAAATTCCAGCCACCCATGTGGTGATGGGCAGTGACAGGAGACCTAGTGGGACAAGCATGGCTGATAACTGAGCCTTTCCGTAGCAGGAGACACCAATGAGGGTCTTTCTCTGTTGATTTTCCTGCAAATGGTGGAAGAGTAGCATTTCAGAAACTCCCACCTGGCCATCAGATCTGGTTGAAACCCCTCAGCAGCTTCCAGCAGCTTCCAGCAGCCAGGGCTAATTGAACGAGAAGATGGGGAGCATGGGAGAACAGGCTGAGAAAGGAGAAGGAGACAGTCGCCAGGACAGCGTTACCTGGAGAAGGTGCAGCTAGTAGGACGTGCACCACAGCTGGTGTCACCATGGCTTGGGGAAGGCCAGGAGCCCTGGGAGCAAGTACTGGCACTTCTGGGCTGTGAAGGCTTCTCAACCTCAGCTCCTCATTGACAGGAGCAAGAGAAGCAGCAGAAATAACTACCGCCCTGGGTAGTTGAAGAAATAATTGTAATTCTTGGTTTTTCATCCCAAATGCACTGCAGGGTTGAAGCCAGCAGTGGTATCCGCTTTGCCAAGTGAGGTTCCACGTGTTTTGTGGGTGAATCGAAAGAGGTGCAATCATCTTTGGGCTAAAGTTCCTGCTGCTTCTGGCTGGTTTGCATTCATCTGCTTGTTCAGATGCTTGAGTATTGAGTGATTCCTGCAGCGTATGGAGAGAAGTTGCCTTGTGGGGGAGTATTTGAGGTGGTTGTTCATGCCCAGTGATGTGGCCCACGCCAGCCCCCAGCCTGTTTGTGTGTCTTTTGCTCAGGATTTGTAGTGCTGGGACAGGCAGGAGCTGTTTTGACACTGGGAGCAGGAGTTGTCCCTGGATAACCGCTCTCCTTTCCCCTCCTCCTGCAGAGCTGAGCCAATCCTGGGACTGGACGCTGAAGGTTTTTTAGGGATGTGTCCTGGTCCCACCCCACCTCCTTTTCCACAGCCAGGAGACCACAGAGCTGGTCCCTATGCTGTGCATGATACCTGTGACCGCTCCTGCTTGCAGGGTTCACCCCTGGGTCTATTAACAGCCCAAATCTCAGCAGATTCAGTTCTGGGTCACACATCCCTCTTCAGCTGAGTGGTTTCTTCCCTTATTGGCCATCCTGGGCCTGGGGAGGTTTAGGTTGGACATTAGGATAATTTTTTTTCACTAGAAGTGTTGTCAGGCTCTGGAAGAGGCTGCCCAGGGCAGTGGTTGAATCACCATCCCTGGATGTGTTTAAAAGCCATGGAGATGTGGTGCTGAGGGACACGGTTTAACAATGGACTTGGTTGAGTAGGGTTATGGTTGGACTGGATGATCTTAAAGGTTTTTTCCGACCTAAATGGTTCTGATGATTCTATGAATAATCCCTTTGTCTGCGTGTGTCTTGGCCCTTGAAGTCCAAGCCATCCAGATTTTGCCAGACAGGACAAAAGCTGGAGGGTCTTTTATGGAGAAGGGGAAATGACCTGGTGGTGGGTTGCGTTGCTCATTCTGGAAAGCCCCCAGAGTATCAGGAGTTTCATCATCGCAGCATTATGTATAGAAGGGCTATTTTAGGTAGTTTAGCAGGTGCTCTGTGTATTCGTTTAGTTTTTCTGCCTCCATCTGCTTCCTGCGCAGCTGAGCGCATGCCATGGCCGGCTGCAGAGGGGCAGGGATCCACCAAATAGGCGCAATAACCTTTCCAAAGAATTTCCCAAAATACCCTGCCCAGCGTGTTTGGGACACGGATGGCGGCAGGATGGGCTGGGTGGAATAATACTGCTCTCAGCTCCAGCTCATCCAGGAGGGCTGGAGGAGTCGCTGGGAGGGGGGGCTGCCCTGGTCCCCACTTTAAGAGACATTGTGGCCTTTTGTTCTGCCTCTGCCTGGTAGAGCAGCATCTCAGAGGAAGGGCTCGGAGGGTGGTGAGACACTGGCACAGGTTGGTTGTGGATGCTCCATCCCTGGAGGTGTTCAAGACAAGGTTGGATGGGCCTTTGAGCAACCTGGTCTAGTGGGAGGTGTCCCTGCCATGGCAGGGGGTTGGAACTAGATGATCTTGAAGACCCCTTCCAACTCAAACCGTTCTATGATTTGATGACTTGCCGGTGCTTTGGGAGGCTGCAAGTCCTTCCCCCTGCTTGCCTGCTAACATGTCTCAGTCCCATCTTTGCAAAGTCATGATCTTAAAGCTGGGCTTCAGCCAGGTCCTCTCCAGCCCCATTACAGAAGTGTCAGGGAATGCGCGGAGCTGGGGAACGTGGGGGGAGGGCTGGCAGCATCCTCTGTTGAGCAAGGGAGAAAAGCAGGAAATTGTGGGAATTTTGGAGCTGGTTCAATTTTTTTCAGAGGCTGGGGGAGGGGGAAGGGTGGTGGGCTGTGGGCTGGGGCTCTGTGGGTGGTGGGACAGAGGGATGCCGACCCTGGGGCTGTGTCCCCAGTCGTGGGGCCGTGTCCCCAGCACGCCTCGAGCGTGGTGGAGACTCAGCACCGGCACGGACGAATCCGTTCTCTTTTGCTTGTCACTTTGCCAGCCGAGAAACACGCAGGCTGAGATTTTATTTCTGCTCTTGCCTCCGGCTGGAGCTGTGTGTGGGAGGTGGTGGAGCGGGGGGCAGGGAGGGTTTGGAGGAAGCTGAGAGAGAGGAAACAGCAATGCAGGGGGGTTTAGGCAGGAGAAGCAGCTTGAGGGGACCAGGGGCTGCCTGGGAACGGGGCTGGAGGCAGGGGCTGGAAGATACCCTTTGGCCCTGGGTGCTGGGTGGGGAGGGTGAAATGTTGCCCCAACCAGGCTGCTTGGGAAGGTGATGAGAGTCAAAGAGGAAGAGGCCAGGAGGAGAAACAAACCCCATCTGCATCCCCCTCCTCGGCATGGGGAAGCCTGGGAGCAGCTGGGGCCACGAGGTGGGTGAGGTGCTGGCTGGATGGGGGCCAGAAAGCCCCAAAAGAGAAGGGAGGGAGGATGCTGAGGGTGTTTGGGGAAAACCTCCCAGGCCAAGCACTGCCCGCAGCCCTGCCAGGCACCTCAGGGTGCTGGGGTCTCGTCCGCAGGGTGCTGGGCTGGCCTTTCCAGTCCCTGGGGCTCTGACAGCACCGCTCTGGCATGAATAAACTCTTCCCGGTTTGTCGCGGCACTGCTATGGCTCGTGTTGCCAGCTGCAGAGCGAGGAAAACAATTTTTGAGGAATCCACCAGGCAGTTGTGCAAATAAATGTTTGCAAGGCCTTTGGCTGCCATAGTGACGAGCTCCATAGCAACCGCGCAAGGAAATGAATAATTCCATGCTCCAAGTGGAAGCTTAAAAAGGGAGGTGGTGGCTGGAGGTGCCACAAAATAGCCGGTCAGCAAAGCAGCCGGGTCTGCTCTGCACCCGGTGCTTGCGGAAGCCCTCGGTGATGGGGCTGTGGCAAGGCTGAAGGGCTTCAGCGTTCCCTGATTTCCACGTAAACCTGCTTGCCAGGTTTAATGAAGGCGTTTGCAGGTCGTGCACTTTCTGTCCCGTGTCCAACGTGCCCCCCAAGATGCTGCATCCCTGGGTTGGTCTCAACTGTGGGTTTGCTTCCTTCCCTCAAGTCCTAGCTGCGCTGGAAGTGTTCCTGAAAATGCAAGCCAGCTCTTTGCTGAGCTTTGAAGTGTGGAGTAGAATTGAATAGAAGGAAGAAAAAAAAAAAAAATCTATCCTATGGGGGATGGGATTTTAGGAAAAAAAAAACCTACTGAGCTAACAGCATTTGTATTAAAACCAGCGAGTCTTTGGAGTCATTTCTGTAGGAACCAGCCCCTCATGCCGGGCTCAGCCCAAGGCTGTGACCAAGCAGTGCTGCAAGGGGGGGGTCCAGGGTCTGCCCACCCCAGGCAGAGGAGCAGGGCAGGGCAGGCTGCTTGCTGCTCCATCGGTGACTCACGGCTCTAATTCATGGCTCCTTCCTATAGCCGTGGAAGACGGCCAGATCTGGTCATCAGCTGTGTGCCTTGTTTTCCAATGCAAGAAGTTATTTTGGGGCATTTTTAGATTACAGCGCTTGTGTTTTTTTTAAATCTGTGCCTCTGAATTCTGGATGATTGCACTGCGAGTAATTGAGGCACTTGAATTTCCTGCTTAGAGGCGTGAGCTCAATCCCCTTTTCTGCAGCCCTAAGGCATTTCTAAAATAGCTTTTCTGCGTGGCGTCATGGGGAGCAGGGGCGCAGCTTTGGGGCTGTTTGTGCCAAATTTGGGAACACTGGGTGCAGGAAGTTGGCAGAAGAGCACCTGGGGACCATTGGGTCGGACATGAGTCCCCAGTGCACCCTTGGTGTGATGGAGACTGGGTTTTACTGATAAGATTGTAGCCAGCAGGTCAGAAGAAGAGATGATTGCCCTCAATTTGGCCCTTATGGGACCACATCTGGAGCACTGTGCCTGGTTTTGGGCTTCCCACTGCAACAAAGACGTGGCCATATGGGAGCCACCATATGATCAGAGGTCTGGAGCTTGAGGTAGGGGAGGAGAGGCTGAGACGACTCCTTCAGCCTGGAAGTGTGAGAGCTAGAAGGGTCTCGCTGTCTTCAGAGGTGCACAGTGAAAGGTTGAGGGGCAAAGGGCACAAGACAAATTTGGAGTAGATGTTAGGAAGTGTTTTTCACCCAAGGGTGGTCAAACATTGGAACAAGAATCCAGAGAAGTGGAGAAATCCCATACTCAAAGCGTAGCTGCGCAGGCCCTGAGTTTTAATATCAAGTTGGGTGCAGCTGAAAGCTTGGCCTTGCTTTGAGTGGAGTGTTGGACCAGAGACCTTCCCACCTTCCTTAGGCTGGGTGCTTCATGTCCCTCTCCAACTGAATCAGGCTGATTTTGTGATCTCCCAGGGCATTAAGGGGATGAAGGGCTTTGGCTGTCCCCCTGACACTGGGGTGTAGCCATAACGCAGAGGCTGGTGAAGGTCACCACGTGTGTTCGCTCCCTCTCTTAAGACCAGAAGGAAGGAACAGCGTCTGAAATACTGCCCACCTCCTCATCCTCCATGGATGAACCTCCCTGTTGTCACCGGTGATGCACAGTCACCCTTCCCTGGGGACACACAAGTCCTAAAACAAGAGCTCAGAACAATCTGAACGAGATCCACACATTTTTTGGTACAGCTGCTCCTCTTGTGCCATGCACTGCAAGGTTTGGACTGTGTCACTCAACCCCCTCTGAGGCTGCAGGGACTAACCACCACCCTTCTTCTCCTCCTTTCCTACCTAGTCCCGGACAAATCTGGTGCTCAGTGGCAGCCAGCTCTTCTGTCTGTGCCTACATGCAGCCATAGGGCCAAGGGTCACTGGGGTGGAGAGTGAGGACCACCTGATTAGGGAGCTCAGGGAGGCTGGGGGTCCTGGGACTTTGAAAGGAAGCAGGAGGAGCTTCTGTTCAGTGCATCTCATTGCCCAAAGGAGAGGTGGGAGGGGAGGAAAGAGCCTTTCAGGAGGTGGAAAATGTGATGCTGGCAGTGCCGCATCAACAAGAGAGTTGAACCTGAGCCTCCAATTTCAAAACAGAGTTCAAGCTGGAATATTACAATTAAAAAAAAAGAATTTGGCACTTTCTTGTGCTTTCCCTTTCCTCATCCCTGGATCCTCCTCATCCCTGGAGGCCAGGTTGGACAAGGCCTTGAGCAACCCGGTCTAGTGGGAGGTGTCCCTGCCATTGGCAGGGGGGTTGGAACTAGATGATCTTTGAGGTCCCTTCCAATCCAAACCATTCTATGATCTAATCACTGTGTCAGGGCAGCCTCCAGATCCAGGAGCAGCAGCTGGGAGGTACTGGGGTGCTTCTGGGCAGCTCTCCTGCAGCCCTGAAAAACCTGGGAACCTCATCTGCCAGCCAGCAGGGACAGCTGGTGGGGCAGGAGCTGCTGGGGTTAACTGGTGGCCAAATGGCTTTCGGTTTGCAATGGGGTTTAGGTTCCTAAGTTTATTGGATCTCGCCGGGGGCTCTATTCCCAGCCTGTTTGTGACATTAGCAGGTCACCGCAGCCCCAGGGCTGTCCCCCGTTGTCCTCGCTGAGGGCAGGGTGGCGGTACCCACATCCAAGGCATCACAGCACAACCACAACGTAAGTGCTGGTGTTGGTTTGTGAGGCGAGCAAGCCTTGCTTCTGGCCTTCTTGAAGCTGTGCCACCACAGAGGATGGGTATAAAGTGTTCTCGGGATGTCCAGGGTTGTAGCAGACAGCAGGTATTTTGGAAGCGCTGCTGTTGGCAGGGTCATGCCAGGGCAGCCCCTGCTACATCAGGGATTGTTTGTGTCCTTCACAGATAAAGCAGTGTGAGAGCTGTGCCCGATGTCTGGCTGGGGATGGATCGGGCAGGAGGTACAGGAGGGGAAGGGATGGATGGTTGTGTGGTCCTGGTGTAGGTCCTGCAATGTCTTTGGGCAAATTCCTTAAGAACAGATTTTCTGCAGAGTGC
Source organism: Coracias cyanogaster (assembly GCA_033124195.1). Taxonomy (NCBI): domain Eukaryota; kingdom Metazoa; phylum Chordata; class Aves; order Coraciiformes; family Coraciidae; genus Coracias; species Coracias cyanogaster. The sequence goes on along the minus strand of JAVSBS010004256.1, from coordinate 2,697 downwards.
TTGGGAGTCTCCACATACACGTCCTTCAGTCAGATCTTGTGTTTCAAAGGGAGTTTGCCCATATATACCCCTCCCTGCGTCCACACCAAGGTGTGTGACCATGTAGGGCCTAATCAGAGCTCACGGGTGCTCTTATCCATCCCATACATCCGCAGGACATTTGCTCAGGGAGGACAGAGGAAGCTCTTATGCATCCTCCTTGCAGAGCTTTGATGCAGCTGGAGCAGTAGCTGCCCATGTTACGAGGTCACTGTGGCAGATACAACCTCCAAGGACCTGCTTGTGGGTCCATCCTGTTTCCAAAATGGCCATACTGAGCCTGTCCTGTGTGCGAGGGCTGCAGCGGGTGCAGGTAGTGGGGGCGCTCGGGCAGCAGGATGCTCAGCATGGTGGTGAGGAGCCCATCTGCCACCCAGCACATGGCACCGAGTGGGCACCGGCAGTGCCTGTGCTGGCATTTGCAACGTGCAGGGTGCTGAGCGCTCCAACATGGAGCTGCTGGCAGGAGACCCCAGAGATGGAGGAGATCTCATCTGCTTGAGCATGTTTGAGCAAGGCTTTGGGATCTGAGGAGGGCTTTGGGGTCTGAGCAGGTCTTCAAGGTCTGGCACCTCCTGGGTGTAAGGGCTGGGACCACGGCAGTGGAGGAGGAGGTCACCTCCATGCCTTGCAGCCTGGTGGTTTGAACACTCGTGTCTGAGAAATGGGGTCAGCGCTCTCCCAGGGGAAGGGCTTTCAAACCTCCCCATCTCACTTCTGGAGAGCTCCCCAGCTGCAAGAGCAAAGCAGCCCTCATGCCAAGCAAGCCAGCACACAGCCAAGGGGCATCCCAGTGGGTGGCAAGAGCTATGGGTGGTCAGACCATTCAGCTGGGAAAAGGGAGAACTGTGGTCTGGGTGGTGTGGTCACTTAGGTTCAGAGCAGAGGAGGACCCAGGAAGCTGGTGAGATATTTAGATCTCTCTGCTGGAAGCAGGGAGGTTCTGGAGGGGCTCTGGGAGCACAGCCCTGAACCTCTCCAGAGGGGAAATGCCACCACCAGCGAGCAGTGGCCGAGCATAGCTGGCACTTGGCAAACATGAATGTAGGGCTTGTTAGACTGTGCACAGACTGCTGATTGGAACCTTGGCCCCAAAGCCTCCTTAACCAAAGCCTGGTAGCACCTGCAGAGGTTTCCCAGGTGGATCTGTGGTGCTCAGCTCCAAATCAGCTGGTCCCAGGGAGCCAAGGTGGGCACTCACCTCCCTTCACCCCTCTCCTTATTGCTCCATCCTCCCCTGGGCTGTTTGCTGCTGGCTCTGCAGAGCTGGTGGCTGCTCTTGGATGAAATTCTTTACTAAGAGAGTGATTGGGCACTGGAATGGACTGCCCAGGGAGGTGGTGGAGTCACCATCCCTGGAGGTGTTTAAAAAACGAGTGGATGTAGCACTTGAGGCTATGGTCTAGTGGTCAGGGAGATGTTGGGATGAAGGTTGGACTTGGTGATCCTAGAGGTCCTTTCCAACCGTAATGATTCTATGAGGAATTGGAAAAACTTCATTGATAAATATGGTTATTTTCAAATAACAGTTAGAAATAATAATTTCTGAGAATATTCTTAGAATTTTCTAAACATTTCTACCTGACTAGAAGTAGCTCACAAGAATCAGATACCAATATGGTATTAGGGTTGTGGGCTAGGTCATGTAAACTGGAAAAAAAAAAGGTGGCATTGTCCTGATGTGCAGAATAGCTCAGTCATCCTAAACTCTGATTTATAATAATGGGGAAAAAAAAATAAATCCTCGACTACCTGTATTCCTGGAATGTGTTTTCACACAAGTACAGAGATGGTGCGAAGGGGCAAGAAAACAGGCAACCAGTCTCTGGTGGACTTCACAGAGTCAAACCCCCTCAGATGAAGGTCCCCAGCACTAAGGGGCTCCAGTGGCAAATGTTGCTGCTGCCTCAATGGGACTCCTTTAATTTTCAGGGAACCGCATTAAAATTTATTTGGAAGAACTGGAGCTTCGCCGTTCTTCCACAATGAAGGTGAAGGAGGTGGTGTTCCTTCTTTCCATCTGCTGTCGGCAACACTTGTCTAACTTTGGGGAGGGAGATACATTTCAGATGCGGCGGATTATGATGTTGTCATTTAATAAACAAAATAGAATTTCATGACAATAACAGGTAGTGACGTCAGGCAAGAAATACAACAAAGGCCTCGAAGCCTCTTCCCATCGCTTCAGCTCGGGGTTGAGCGAGGCTGAAAAAGCAGAGGAATATATTGCTCTAAGCTCCCTCCTGACCCTTGCAGGAGCGATCTCAGCGTTTTAATCTCCCTCCACGCCGAGGGCCAGTGCGGGGGCCGCGGGCGCGGGCTCTGGGTGCTCCTCAGACAAAGTTGAGAGGCTCGGAGGAGAGAGGGGAGATGGCCCCGCGGCCGGGGCAGGGCCCGGGGTGGCCCCTGGTCCCCCTCGGCGTGCCCGTGCCGAAGCACAGCTGTGACATTAGCAGGCAGGCACTGGAAGCATAATAATAATTCCGCAGATCAAAGCAGCTCTTCTTCAGACAATTACAGTAAAATTGAAGCTCTCCTCCAAGAGAAACGCGTGCCCTTGTTGTGGTTTTCCTTTTTTGCCCTCCTTTTCTTTGTTTCTTCCCCCCCAACCACCGCCGCCCTTTTTTTTTTTTTTTTTTTTTTTTTATCCTTTATGAG
>JAVSBS010004254.1:0-12365 GCA_033124195.1 Coracias cyanogaster | reverse complement strand
CTCCTTCTTCTCCACCTCCGTGTCCTCCTTCTTCTCCACCTCCGTGTCCTCCTTCTTCTCCACCTCCGTGTCCTCCTCCTTCTCCACCTCCGTGTCCTCCTCCTCCTCCACGTTCTTCTCCTCCTCCACGTCCTCCACCTCCTTCCTTTCCACATCCTCTTCTACTCCAACGTTCTCCACCTCCTTCTCCACCTCCACCTCCTCATTGTCTTCTCCTCCACCTCCCCAGGACGAAGAACCTTTCAACCCCGACTACGTCGAGGTCGACCGAATCCTCGACGAGTCCCACAGCGTCGACAAGGACAACGGCGAGGTGAGCTGAGCAGGAGAAGACCTCAACGGGCTGGTGGACCTCCATAACTACGTCCTCTTTCTCATAACCACGTCTCTTTTCTTCTCTGGGTGGTCCAGCCGGTTGTCTACTACCTGGTCAAGTGGTGCTCCTTACCCTACGAGGACAGCACTTGGGAGCTCAAGGAGGACGTGGACGAGGCCAAGATCTTGGACTTCAAGCGCATCCAAGCCCGGCACCCGGAGCTCAAGCGCTTGGTGAGTCTCCGTGTCCTTGTCCCACCAACTTCCCACCCATCCAGGTCTTCTCCATGAGCTTCCTCGTTGTCCTTCTTCCAGCCCCGTCCTCAAGCCGGTTCTTGGAAGAAGTTGGAGATGTCCCACGAGTACAAGAACCACAACCAGCTCCGCGAGTATCAACTGGAAGGGGTCAACTGGTTGCTCTTCAACTGGTACAACAGGTGAGCGGGTGGGATGGGCCTTGGAGAAGACTTTCTCCACCTCTCCGACCGCTTCTTGGAGCTCTTGTGGGACCTTCTCGTAGGCAGAACTGCATCTTGGCCGACGAGATGGGCTTGGGGAAGACCATCCAATCCATCGCCTTCTTACAAGAGGTCTACAACGTTGGCATCCGAGGACCTTTCTTGGTCATCGCTCCTCTGTCCACCATCACCAACTGGGAGAGGGAGTTCACCACCTGGACCGAGATGAACTCCATCGTCTACCACGGCAGCTTGGCCTCCAGGCAGATGATCCAACAGTACGAGATGTACTGCAAGGACTCCAGGGTGAGCTTCTCTAGGACCTTCTGGAGATCTTCTCCAGGTGGGCCAAGAGCTTTGGATCTCCTCGGGTTCCTCGTTTGGTCTTCGAGGCTTGATCTCGTTTGCTCCTCAAGCTTTGGTTGGTGTTCCTCAAGCCTTGGCCTTCAAGCCTTGGGCCTTGTGGGCCTTCAACCCTTGGCCTCCAACCCTTGGGCCTTGTGGGCCTCCAACCCTTGGCCTTCAACTCTTGGGCCTTGTTGGCCTTCAACCTTCATCGTTGTCCAACCTTGCTCTTTGTTGGTCTTCAATCCTTGACCTTCGTGGTCTTCAATGGTTGATTTTCATTGTTCTCCAACCTTGGTCCTCGTCGTCCCTCCACCACCGTGATCTTCACGGCTCCACCATCATGGTCTCCACCCCTTGTGCTCTCCAACCTTCAATCTCCTTGTTCCTCAATCTTCTCCTCTGGGGTCCCTCAACCTTCTCCTCTGTGGTCCTTCAACCTTCTCCTTTGGGGTCCTTCAACCTTCTCCTGTGTGGTCCTTCAACCTTCTCCTTTGGGGTCCTTCAACCTTCTCCTCTGTGGTCCTTCAACCTTCTCCTTTGGGGTCCTTCAACTTTCTCCTCTGGGGTCCCTCAACCTTCTCCTTTGGGGTCCTTCAACCTTCTCCTCTGGGGTCCCTCAACCTTCTCCTCTGGGGTCCCTCAACCTTCTCCTCTGGGGTCCCTCAACCTTCTCCTCTGGGGTCCCTCAATCTTCTCCTCTGGGGTCCCTCAATCTTCTCCGTTGGGGTCCCTCAAGCTTCTCTGTTGGGGTCCCTCAACCTTCTCTGTTGGGGTCCTTCAACCTTCTTCTCCATCATCCTTCAACCTTCTCCTCCATGGTCCCTCAACCTTCTCCTCCAACCCTTGGAACCACCTTCTCCTCCATCTCCAGGGTCGCCTCATCCCTGGAGCCTACAAGTTTGACGCCCTCATCACCACCTTCGAGATGATCCTCTCGGATTGTCCCGAGCTGCGGGAGATCGAGTGGCGCTGCGTCATCATCGACGAGGCCCACCGCTTGAAGAACCGCAACTGCAAGCTTCTCGACAGCCTCAAACACATGGACCTGGTGAGAGGTGGGGTGGGCCTGCAGAAGATCCGCCCGTGGCGAGACCTCGCTTTAGCTCTAGAAGGTTCCTCAAAGGTGTTTGAGGGCCTTTGGTGGCATCTGGAGATGGTTGGAGGTTGTCCCGTGTCCCAGAAGATGCTTCTCAAGGTGTTTGTGGGTATCTTGGTGGCATCTAGAGGTAGTTTGAGGTCACGATGTGGTGATGAGGATGGTCCTGGAGATGTGTGTGAGGTCTGTGGTGGCATCTGGAGAGGCTTGAGGTCATCCCATGTCCCAGAAGATGCTCCTCAAGGTGTGTGTGAGGTCTGTGGTAGCATCTGGAGATGGTTTGAGATTGTCCCATGTCCCAGAAGATCCTCCTCAAGGTGTTTGTGGACATCTTGGTGGCATCTAGAGATGGTTTGAGGTCACAATGTGGTGGTGAGAATGGTCCTGGAGATGTGTGTGAGGTCTGTGGTGGCATCTGGGGAGGTTTGAGGTCATCCCATGTCCCAGAAGATGCTCCTCAAGGTGTGTGTGAGGGTTTTGGTGGCATCTAGAGGTGGTTTGAGGTCACGATGTGGTGGTGAGGATGGTCCTGGAGGGGTTTGTGGGCATCTTGGTGACATCTAGAGGTGGTTTGAGGTCACAACATGATGGTGAGGATGGTCCTGGAGATGCGTGTGAGGCCTGTGGTGGCATCTGGGGAGGTTTGAGGCTGTCCCATGTCCCAGAAGATGCTCCTCAAGATGTGTGTGAGGTCTGTGGTGGCATCTGGGGAGGTTTGAGGTTGTCCCATGTCCCAGAAGATCCTCCTGAAGGTAGTTACGGATTCTTGGTGGCATCTGGAGATGTTTGGAGGCCTCTCACCCCATGTCCTAATCTTCTCCACCACCGTTCTCCTCAGGAACACAAGGTCCTCCTGACGGGCACCCCTCTGCAGAACACGGTGGAGGAACTTTTCAGCCTCCTCCACTTCCTGGAGCCCTCCCAGTTCCCCTCCGAAGCCGAGTTCCTCAAGGACTTCGGAGACCTCAAGACCGAAGAGCAGGTGAGGAACAGGAGAAGACCTTTCTCCAATCCTTTAGGACCTTCTGGCTCTGTGGTGACATCTAGATGGTGTCCACCATAGGTTCAGAAGCTTCAGGCCATCCTCAAGCCCATGATGTTGAGACGGTTGAAGGAAGACGTGGAGAAGAACTTGGCCCCCAAGCAGGAGACCATCATCGAGGTGGAGTTGACCAACATCCAGAAGAAATATTATCGGGCCATCTTGGAGAAGAACTTCTCCTTCCTCTCCAAAGGGGCTGGTCACACCAACATGCCCAATCTTCTCAACACCATGATGGAGCTCCGCAAGTGCTGCAACCATCCCTACCTCATCAACGGTGAGGAACCGAGGTCGTGGTGGGTCTCCAGAACTTCCAAAAGTCAAGTCAAAGACGTTTTGGCTTCTTCTGGTTTTGCTTTGGCTTGAGGAACATCTCAAGGAGCTTTGGGGGAGTTGGGTTGGAGCTTTGGAGAAGCGACTGTTGGGTTCAGGTGATGGTCGGGGAGGTTCTTGAGATGTTCTAGATGGGTTTTGATGCTCCTCAAGGTTCGTTCTTGGGTGGGATGGCTTCTTGAGAAGGTTCTTGGTCACCATCGATGGTCCTTTCATCACCCCGCAGGCGCTGAGGAGAAGATCTTGGCCGAGTTCCGCGAGTCTTGTCACCACCACGTCCCTCACGACTTCCATCTCCAGGCTATGGTCCGCTCGGCCGGGAAGCTGGTCCTCATCGACAAGCTCCTGCCCAAGCTGAAGGCCGGTGGCCACAAGGTCCTCATCTTCTCCCAGATGGTGCGATGTCTCGACATCTTGGAGGACTACCTCATCCAGAAGAGGTGGGTGGAGACACGGGCCGAGCACGGGTGGGCAGAGGGGACCTTCAGGAGCTTCAAAGGGAAGATCTGGAGAAGGTTCTCCAAGAGAAATGGGGTGGGAAGAGCAAGGAGATGGTGTCCACCAGGAGAAATGGGGGTTGGGGGTTGTGGAGATGGGTTCCACCAAGAGAACCATGGGATGGAGACCACAGGGATGGGTTCCACCAGGAGAACCATGGGATGGAGACCACAGGGATGGGTTCCACCATGAGAACCATGGGGTGGAGATGATGGAGATGGATTTGAGGACCATGGGGCTGGGTTCCACCAAGAGAACCATGGGGTGGAGACCTCAGGGATGGGTTCCACCAGGAGAATCATGGGGTGGAGATGGTGGAGATGGATTTGAGGACCATGGGGATGGGTTCCACCAAGAAGAACATGGGATGGAGACCACAGGGATGGGTTCCACCAAGAAGAACATGGGGTGGAGATGATGGAGATGGGTTCCACCAAGAGAACCATGGGTTGGAGACCACAGGGATGGGTTCCACCAAGACAAACGTGGGGTGGAGACCACAGGGATGGGTTCCACCAAGAGAACCATGGGGTGGAGACCACAGGGATGGGTTCCACCAAGAAGAACATGGGGTGGAGATAATGGAGATGGATTTGAGGAGCATGGGGCTGGGTTCCACCAAGAGAACCATGGGGTGGAGACCTCAGGGATGGGTTCCACCAGGAGAATCATGGGATGGAGATGATGGAGATTGGTTCCACCAAGAGAACCATGGGGTGGACACCACCTCGATGATGTTCTCCACCAATCAACCTCGGTGCTGACCTCCCAGGTACCTCTACGAGCGGATCGATGGCCGGGTGAGGGGCAACCTCCGCCAGGCGGCCATCGACCGCTTCAGCAAGCCCGACTCGGACCGTTTCGTCTTTCTCCTCTGCACCCGGGCCGGTGGCCTGGGCATCAACCTGACGGCCGCCGACACCTGCATCATCTTCGATTCCGATTGGAACCCCCAAAACGATCTCCAGGTGGGCTTCCAAAACCACGTCCCCTCCTCTGAGCTTCCCCGCGAGGTTGGGTTGCTTCTCCTGAGCCCCACCACGGTCTTCTTCTAGGCCCAAGCGCGGTGTCACCGGATCGGGCAGAGCAAGGCGGTGAAGGTCTATCGCTTGATCACCAGGAACTCCTACGAGAGGGAGATGTTCGACAAGGCCAGTCTCAAGTTGGGCTTGGACAAGGCCGTCCTGCAGTCCATGAGCGGCCGGGAGGGCAACATCGCCGGGGTGAGGAGCTGGAGAACGTGGCGGTGGAGATGGAGCGAGGGGATGAGAGATGAGGACCGTGGGGATGGAGATTTGTTGAGGGGAAGGTGGTTGAGGAGCATGGGGATGGAGATCTATCAAGAGGAAGGTGGTTGAAGAGCATGGGGATGGAGATCTACCAAGATAAAGGTGGTTGAGGACCATGGGGATGGAGATCTTCTAAGATAAAGGTGGTTGAGGACCATGAGAATGGAGATCCACCAAGGGAAAGGTGGTTGAGGACCATGGGGATGGAGATCTATCAAGGGAAAGATGGTTGAGGACCATAGGGATGAAGATCTTCTAAGATAAAGGTGGTTGAGGACCATGGGGATGGAGATCTATCAAGAGGAAGGTGGTTGAGGACCATGGGGATGGAGGTCTACCAAGGGAATGGAAGTTGAGGAGCATGGGGATGGAGATTGATCAAGGAGAAGACAGTTGAGGACCATGGGGATGGAGATCCACCAAGGGAATGGAAGTTGAGGAGCATGGGGATGGAGATTGATCAAGGAGAAGACAGTTGAGGAGCATGGGGATGGAGATCTATCAAGAGAAAGGTGGTTGAGGACCATGGGGATGGAGATTGTCCAAGATAAAGGTGGTTGAGGACCCTGGGGGTGGAGATGGACCAAGATAAAGAAGGTTGAGGAGCACGGAGATGGAGATCCACCAAGGGAAACAGGGTTGAAGACCATGGAGATGAGGTCCACCAAGCTCACCATGCTCTGAAGCCCCCAGCTTGAGGTTCTCCAAGTCAACCCCCTTGGGAAGCTCCATCTTGTGAAGCTCATGAAGCTTCAAGGTGGTTCCACCAGGTCCTTGAGTTGCTCCTCAAGCTTCTTTTCTCCATCTGGACAGATCCAGCAGTTCTCCAAGAAGGAGATCGAGGACCTCTTGAGGAAAGGGGCCTACGCGGCCATCATGGAGGAGGATGACGAAGGTTCCAAGTTCTGCGAGGAGGACATCGACCAGATTCTCCTCAGGAGGACCACCACCATCACCATCGAGAGCGAGGGGAAGGGCTCCACCTTCGCCAAGGTCTTCTTCTCGCTCCTGCGGGACATCTCTCAAGCTTGGAGGTCCTCCTGGACATCTGCCAAGCTTGGAGGTTCTCCTGGACATCTCCCAAGCTTGCTTGAGGGACATCTCCCAAGCTTGGAGATCCTTGAGGGACATCTCCCAAGCTTGGAGGTCCTTGAGGGCCATCTCCCAAGCTTGGAGGTCCTCCTGGACATCTCCCAAGCTTCTTGGTTGCCACCACAGGCGAGCTTCGTGGCCTCGGAGAACCGGACGGACATCGCCTTGGATGACCCCAACTTCTGGCAGAAGTGGGCCAAGAAGGCGGACCTGGACCTGGAGCTTCTCAACAGCAAGGTGGGAAAGGGGGGTGGACAACCCCACGGGTGGACAATCATGAGGGTGGAGAAGGTGGGAGGTGGAGAACCAAGAGGTTGAGATGGTTGGACAACCCTGGGGTGGAGAAGGTGGGAAGTGGAGATGATGGAAGGTGGACAACCAAGAGCTTGAGGTGGTTGGACAACCCTGGGGTGGAGAAGATGGACGCCCATGGGGGTTGAGATGATGGGAGGTGGACAACCCACCATGAGGTGGAGATGGTGGAGGTGGAGAACCAACCTTGGAAGTTCTGGAGATGATGGAGCATGAGGTTGAGATGCTTGGGGACGTGAAGATGCCCAACCATGGGGTGAAGATGGTGGAGATACCCCCCCTAGAAGCTGGAGCTGGTGGTGGGACCATCTCTTTGATGGTTCTTCTCCGTGGTGGCCACCAGAACACGTTGGTGATCGACACGCCGCGGGTGCGGAAGCAGACGAGACACTTCAGCACCCTCCGAGATGACGACCTGGTGGAGTTCTCGGACCTGGAGAGCGAGGACGAGGAGAAGCCGAGGTCCAGGAGGCACCACCAGGCCCCCAGCCACACCTACGGCCGCACCGACTGCTTCCGGGTGGAGAAACATCTCCTGGTCTACGGGTGAGGGCCGCCGAGGGGATGACGTGGCTTTGGAGGGCCACCACGAGAAGGTTCTGGAGGGTTATGGGGCAGGAGAAGGTCGAGGTGGGGTTTGGTGGCCACCATGAGAAGATTCTTTAATAGCATGAGGTCTAGGTGGGGTTGGGTGGCCACCATGAGAAGGTTTGTGAGGGTTATGGGTCAGGAGAAGGTCTAGGTGGGGTTTGGTGGCCACCACGAGAAGGTTCTTTGATAGATTGAGGTCTAGGTGAGGTTTGGTGGCCACCATGAGAAGGTTCTGGAGGATTATGGGTCACAAGAAAGTCTAGGTGGGGTTTGGTGGCCACCATGAGAAGGTCCAGGAGGGTTATGGGGAGGAGAAGGTCGAGGTGGGGTTTGATGGCCACCATGAGAAGGTCCAGGAGGGTTATGGGTCAGGAGAAGGTCGAGGTGGGGTTTGGTGGCCACCATGAGAAGGTTCTTTGATAGATCGAGGTCAAGGTGGGGTTTGGTGGCCACCACAAGGAAGTTCTTGGTCCTTCTCCACCTCCTTGCCCACATCTTCTCCACCCAGGTGGGGTCGCTGGCGGGAGATCTTGGCCCACGGACGCTTCAAGCGGCGCTTGGCCGAACGGGACGTGGAGACCATCTGCAGGACCATCTTGGTCTATTGTCTTCTCCACTACCGAGGCGACGAGAACATCAAGAGCTTCATCTGGGACCTCATCAGCCCCACCGAGAACGGCAAGGCCAAGGAGCTCCAAAACCACTCGGGTGAGGGGACCTTCAACTCTACGGGACAACCCTGGGACCTCTTGAGGTCCTACCTTGACTTCTTGGGGGGTTCTTCTTCTCCAGGTCTTTCCATCCCGGTTCCTCGTGGTCGTAAAGGGAAGAAGATGAAGGTCCAAAGTCCTTTTGATGTCCCCAAAGCCGAGTGGGTCAGAAGATACGACCCTGAGGTCCTCTTCCAAGATGAGAGCTACAAGAAGCACCTCAAGCATCAATGTAACAAGTAGGTTGAGGTCTCCTTAGATGTCCTCACCACCTTCCAAGGTCTTCTTCTCCCACCTTCATCATCTTCATGAGGTTTTTTTGGTGGCCCATCATCTCGCAGGGTTCTGCTGAGGGTGCGGATGCTCTACTACCTGCGGCAGGAGGTCATCGGGGAGCAGGCCGAGAAGGTCTTGGCCGGGGCCATGGCCAGGTGAGGTCATGGCGTCTTCGTTGAGGTTCTCCAGGAGCTGCTTGGGGTGGGTGGAGGTTCTCCAGACCATGATTCAAGAGGTTTGAGGTTCTCCAGAAGCTCCTTGAGAAGGTTTGAGGTTCTCCAGAACCTCCATGGGGTGGTTGGAGGTTCTCTAGAAGCTCTTGGAGGTGGTTGGAGGTTCTCCAGAAGCTCCTTGGGATGGTTGGAGGTTCTCCAGAAGCTCCTTGGGGTCATTTGAGCTTCTCCTGAAGCTCTTGGAGGTGGTTGGAGGTTCTCCAGATGCTCCTTGAGAAGGTTTGAGGTTCTCCAGAACCTCCATGGGGTGGTTTGAGGTTCTCCAGAAGCTCCTTGAGGTCATTAGAGGTTCTCCAGAAGTTCCTTGGGGTGGTGGGATGTTCTCCAGAAGCTCCATGGGGTGGTTGGATGTTCTCCAGAAGCTCCTTGAGGTCATTTGAGGTTCTCCAGAAGCTCCTTGAGGTCATTTGAGGTTCTCCAGAAGCTCTTAGAGATGGTTGGAGGTTCTCCAGATGTTTGTTGGGGTGGTTGGAGGTTCTCCAGAAGTTCTTTGAGGTTCTTCAGAACCTTCTTGAGGTGCCTTGAGCTTCTCCAGAACCTCTTTGAGGTTCTTCAGACCACCTCGAGCTGCCTTGAGCTTCTCCAGTGTCTTCTGGAGGTCCTTGGAGGTTGTCCACCCTTCTTCTTCTTCTTCCTCCAGTGAGATCGACATCTGGTTCCCGCTGGTGGAGCAGCTGGAGGTCCCCACCCCTTGGTGGGACGCCGAAGCCGACAAGTCCCTTCTCATCGGGGTCTTCAAACACGGTTCGTTGAGATGGGGGGGAGGTGACCTCAGAGGACCTTCCACCGCCTCCCAGGACCTGACCGGTGGCTTTTGGTGGGGACGTAGGTTATGAGAAGTACAACACCATGCGCGCCGACCCCGCACTCTGCTTCCTGGAGAAGGTCGGCCAACCGGACGAGAAGGCCATCGCCGCCGAGCAGCGCTTGGACATGGCCGAGGGGTGAGTCCTGGGGACCTCCAGAAGCTCTTGGAGGTTCTCCAGAAGGTCTTGGAGGTGGTTGGAGGGTCTTCAGAAGCTCCTTGAGGTGGTTGGAGGTTCTCCAGAAGCTCTTGGAGGTGGTTGGAGGTTCTCCAGAACCATGTTGAGGTTCTCCAGAAGTTCTTGGAGATTCTCCAGAAGCTCTTGGAGATGCTTTGAGGGTCTTCAGAAGTTTTTTGAGGTGGTTTGAGGGTCTTCAGAACCTCCTTGAGGTGGTTGGAGGTTCTCCAGAACCTCCTTGAGGTGGTTGGAGGTTCTCCAGAACCATTTTGAGGTTCTCCAGAACCTCTTTGAGGTTTTCCTGCCCCACCATGAGGTAGGTTGAGGTTCTCCAGAACCTCTTTGAGCTTCTCCAGCCCCACCATGAGATACTTTGAGGTTCTCCTGCCCCATTTTGAGGTAGTTTGAAGTTCTCCAACCCCCTTTCGAGATGTTTTGAGGTTCTCCAACTCTCCTTTCCTCCTCCCCCACCTCATACCCTTCCAACTTTCCGCCATATTGGGGTGCCGGTGATGACCACGCCATGCTAATACCGACCGGCGTCAGGCCGGGCTGAGTTCTTATCCAAGGCCTGAGGCACCCCAAGGCCAGGAGATGGACCTTGGGTGGTCTTGGGAGGTCCAGGAGGGTCTTGGGAGGTCCAGGAGGGTCTTGGGAGGTCCAGGAGGTGGGTTTGGAGATCTTGAGATCTTCATTTTAGGCCGTGTCCTCCATCTTTAGGGTGGACTTCGACAAGGATTGTGAAGACCCCGAGTACAAACCTCTCCAGGGGACAACCAAGGAGGTGGACGAGGAGGTGAGACCTCCCCCAGATCTAAGCCCCCCACCCAACGTTGGGTGGGGTCAGAAGGTGACCACCTTGTCCCATCTTCACCTTCCAGACGGACCCGTTGATGCTGTTGGATGAGGAGATCTCGGTGGTGGATGGAGATGAAGGTAATGAAGGGTTGATGGTGGCCCTGGAGGGATCTTCTCAGAGGTGGAAGGTGCGGTGGGCTTTAGGAGGAGCTCAGGTTGACCCGTAGGAGCTCCAAGTTGACCCATAGGACCTCAGGTTGACCCATAGAACTTCCAAGGTGACCCATAGGACCTCCAAGTTGATCCGTAGGATCTCAGGTTGACCCATAGGCCCTCCAAGTTGACCCATAGGACCTCCAAGTTGACCCATAGGACTTCTAAGTTGACCCATAGGACCTCCAGGTTGGCCCGTAGGACCTCCAGGTTGGCCCGTAGGACCTCCAAGTTGACCCGTAGGACCTCCAAGCTGACCCATAGGACCTCCAACTTGACCCACAGGACTTCCAAGTTGACCCGTAGGATCTCAAGGACCGCAGGTTGACCTATAGGAGACTTAGAGAACCTCATGGAGATCTAACATTGACCTGTAGAACCCCAAGAAGACCCTGAGGAGACCCACAGAACCCCAAGGAGACCCATAGGGACCCCAAGAAGACGTCAAGGAGACCCATAGGACCCCAAATTGACTAGTAGGACCCCAAGGCCATCCAAAGGAACCTTGAGGAGACTCCAAGGAGACCTGTAGAACCTCAAGGAGACCCCAAGTTGACCAGTAGGATCCCAAACAGACCCATAGGGACCTCAAGGAGACCTTGGGGAGACTCCTAGAACCTCAAGTAGACCCCAAGTTGACCAGTAGGACCTCAAGGAGACCCTGAGGGACCTTGAGAAGATCCTGAAGGTCCACAGGGAGACCTTGAGGAGACCCATAGAACCACAAGGAGACCCTGAGGGACCTCAAGTAGACCTTGAGAAGCTGTATAGAAGGTCAAGGAGACCTTGAGGAGACCATAGAACCTCAAGGAGACCTTGAGGACACCACAGAACTTCAAGGAGACCTTGAGGAGACCCATAGAACTTGAAGTAGACCTTGAAGAACCTTAGAAAGACCTTGAGAAGATCTCTAGAACTTCAAAAAACACCTTCTAGGAGCTCTCGTTGACCTTCTTCTGCCCACCCCAGGCCAACCTCCTCAACCAGGCCACCCGTCATGGCCACCGGCCTCGGTGTTGACGGCTCGGCTGCGCCGCTTGATCACCTCCTGCCAAAGGTCCTACCACCGGGAGCAGCTGCGGGTGGAGGCGGCCGAACGGGGGGAGCGGCGCCGGCGCCGTTGCGAAGCCACCTGCAAGCTCAAGGAGATGGCGCGGAAGGAGAAGCAGCAGAGGTGGGAGGACACGGGGACATCTCTGGAGGGGTTGGGAGACGGTGGAAGGAGGTTTTGGGGTGGTGGGACCTCGTGAAGATGAGGTTTGGGGTGCTGGGACTTCATAAAGATGAGGTTTGGGGTGGTAGAACTTCATGGAAGAAGGTTTTGGGGTGGTGGGAGCTCATGAAGATGAGATTTGAGGTGGTGGGACCTCATAAAGATGAGGTTTGGGGTGGTGGGACCTCATGAAGATGAGGTTTGGGGTGGTGGGACCTCATGAAGATGAGGTTTGGGGTGGTGGGACCTCATGAAGATGAGTTTTGAGGTGGTAGAACCTCCTGAAGATGAGTTTTGGGGTGGCAGATCTTCATGGAAGAAGGCTTAGGAGTAGTAGGACCTCATGAAGATGAGGTTTGGGGTGGTAGAACTTCATGGAAGAAGGTTTTGGGGTGGTGGGACCCCACGAAGATGAGTTTTGAGGTGGTGGGACCTCATAAAGATGAGTTTTGGGGTGGTGGAACCTCACAAAGATGAGTTTTGAGGTGGTGGGACCTCACGAAGATGGGTTTTGAGGTGGTAGAACCTCATGGAAGAAGGTTTTGGGGTGGTGGGACCTCATGAA
>JAVSBS010004253.1:14041-31423 GCA_033124195.1 Coracias cyanogaster | reverse complement strand
CTGGATGCCGCGACCCTGGCCGGCGGACGGCCGCGATGACCGACGCCATCCTCGGCATCGACCTGGGCACGACCGAGGTGAAGGCCGGCCTCGTCGGGCTGGACGGGTCCCTGCTCGGGCTGGCCCGCGCCGGCTACGGGCTGGAGGTGCTGAAGGGCGGCGTGGTGCTGGGCTCGGTGCGGCTGGAGGGCGCCGGCTGGTTCCTGGTGGGGCGGCTGCCCGGCTGCGCCCTGGCCCTGGAGCACCCCTCGGTGTCGCGGCACCACGCCGTGCTGCAGTACCGCGGCGCCGGCAGCTCCCCCGGCGGCGCCGATGCCGCCGGCTTCTACGTGTACGACCTGGGCAGCACCCACGGCACCTTCCTCAACAAGGCGCGGGTGCCGCCCCGCACCTACTGCCGGGTGCGGGTGGGCCACGGGCTCCGCTTCGGCGGCAGCTCCCGCCTCTTCCTCCTGCAGGTGGGTCGCTCCGTGTGTAGGGTGGCCCGTGCGGTAACAGGCCTCCCCGGGTGAAGCTCGGGAGTTCACCCGGCTCCATCTGCTTCGCCCCGGTGCCCCGGGGTGAGAGCCGCTTCCCAGGCCTGAGGGCAGCGCGGGCGCTGCCGTGGCCCTTCTGCCGGGGAGAAGGAGTCAGCTGCAGGTACCCGCTGCCGGCTCCGCCGGGAGGTTTGGGGCCGCAGGAGGGAGCAGGGCCGTGGGTCCCCTCGCTGCGGCGTCGCCCTGGTGCCTTCAGCAAGGGCTCAGCCTGAGAGCCGGCGTGGCAGCTTGTGCCGGTGTATAGCGAGCGTAGAAGGCGTTTCTCGCCAAGTTTCTTTGTGAACAAGGGGAATTTTTACTTAGTAGGCACTCAGGGGGCGCTTGGCGTGCCCTGTGTGCACCTCAGAGTCTGCTCGTTCCTTAGATTCTCCCGTGTGGCACTGACAGAATTTTTGCCTTTAAAATACAGTTATATTTGAGATTGATCTGAGTACAAGTACAGAATAATGGCTGTTTCTCCTTTTTCCCCACCCCCCCCCCTTTTGGAAAGGACATTAAAATCAATGTACTTGGGGATGCAAACCATAACAGATGGTCTAATAATTACACCTTTTGAAGAGCACTATGATTTCTGTATGTTATCATACATGATCTGCATCTGTGTTGAAAATACTACTTTTTATTCTTTTAAAAAACACTTCTGCTAAGTTACTGTTTGTGATGTAGGGGCCCAAAGAGGACCAGGAATCTGAGTCGGAACTAACTGTGACTCAACTGAAGGCGCTGCGTAAACAGCAGCAGGCAAAATTAGAAAAGACAATGTTGGGAGAGGACTCTGATGAGGAAGATGAAAAAGAGGAGACAAGCGAGAGGAGTCAGAACAGTGATATGAGCTGCTCGTGGGGAATGGGTAAGTGATGATGCATAAATCTACCGATACACCTCGGAAAGTCTTTAAGCCAGTTTTCAATGAATACTAGGGCTGAAATTCCAGCCAGATGCCAAGTGTCCCATTTCAGTGGAAGTTCTTAAGTACAGCTTAATCCTTTTCCTTTTGAAAAGAAGAGTGCTATGACAAGACAAGCCTCTATCTAGTGAGAATTATGCCAGAGCCCCTTTTAAAAGGAAGAAGGTAATTTGCCTATGCCTATAAAAGGCCACGAAACTGAGAGTTTAGGTTAATGCTATTAATTTTTTACCTGTGATGTCCACGCTTTTGCCTGAGATGTAAAGTTCCATTGCTTGAGACTTCTATGCAATATAGCTGCCCTTAAATTTAAGCAGGAAGTCTACATCTTAAAGCTAGGTAAATTGTAATTAATGAGCTTTTTAGTACAAAATGAGTTGGTTTTTTGATTGGAAATGTATAAGTGTATAAACCCTTGAAGGTGCTGAAACAGCAGTGATGTTCGTCTGCAAAACTGGGTCTTATGAAGCTGGGTTTATGGGGTTTTTTTCGTTGGATGTAGAAATAATATTCAAGTTAAGGGAATTAATTTTAGGATGATGTAGCTGCTACTTCTTTCAGACTAACAAAAGCTGAAACATGATGATGTTTTCTTTTTGACGTTTCACCGTTGTTTTTTCCACTTTGTGTGTCTTCTTCTAGGGGAGGATGCTGAAGAGGATGAGGTTGAAGAAAACCCTATTGCTATTGATTTTCAGGATGTACAAGATGCCTTCTATATGAAAGATCCTAGGAAGGCCTTACAGGGCTTTTTTGACAGAGAAGGTACTGGGTGTTTGTAGGTTTTTTTCTGTTTAGCAAAATGTGATGTTTGTGTTCACATTTTTCTTTGGGAATTAAGGTGTGGGAGCTAAACTTCTCTATTAAATCATGGTTAAGGTTTTTTTGTTTGGTCAAGTATTAGAAGTGGTGGTAATTTGCTTTTTAGGTTTGGGTTTTAGGTTTTTTGTTAAAACCTAGTTCATCATTGTGTATCCGAGACTCGCCTATAATTCCTAAACTGGGAGATGCAGCAAGCACCTTGTATTTGTCTGAGTGGTACTCAAATCACACCTTGCTTTGAAGCTATGGTGAAAAATCCAAACCTGTCAAATTCCAGACTGTTCTGTTTGGAGATGGCTGTGATTGTGAGATAGAACTGGAAAGCACAAAAAGACAGAAGGCCTGAATTGGTCTAAACTTTTGGTCGTTGCTAGTCAAACTTACAGATGACTTGCTAAGGTGAAAAACTAATCTGCAAGATAAACAGTGTCTGTGAATCTAGATTTCAAATTGTTGTTACTTCAATGGCATTTACTTTAATAACAGAGGTAAGATTAGTTTTCCTTTGAACTATATATTCCTGAACAGGCCACTTAAAGACTTCTTTTTTTTTTAATCTGAAAAAGCCTTTATTGTGAAAAACAACCAAATGAGCATAATACCAACTGAAGGTCCCATGGCTTTAAAAAAAAAAGGGGGGGGTGAGGGGGGAGCAAATTCAGACCTTTAATATGTAACAAGGGCATTTTGTCTCTTTTGTTTAACCATGACATTCTTCTCTGCTGTAAAGATTATTCCAGTTTTGGTTACTATATCCACTTTCTTTTCCTCTCTAGGAGAAGAGTTAGAATATGAGTATGATAATCGTGGGCACAATAGCTGGCTATGCAGGATCAAGTATGTATATCTCCATTCACTTTTGTATATAGAAGATTACTTCATTGAATTCACAAGCAAAAGCTGAAGGAATTACTTGTCTTGTCACACTTGGCAAGGAGGCCAGCTGGAATTAGACCTAAGCCCTGGTACTGGGGCAGAGGTCTAAGGATCAGTACCTAGTTCAGTGTCTGTGCTCCTCTCTGGTCTGGAAGCATTTCATTTTCCTTAGAGATGAAAACTGGGAAAGCAAGAGTCTAAGTTCCTTCATTTTTTCTTGTTCTGAGAAATATGTGAAATTGAAATATGAGAAAAAGTAGGAAATTATATCTTTCAGTTCCTAATGGGAGAGAGAGAAAATAACATTCATTCTACTGTGTACACAATTTCAGTTCTTTTACAGTATAAGGCAGTTTTTCATAGGTTACTGCAAGAGGCCACTAAGGTCACTCCTTTTATAAAACAAGGGAAGGTGAGGCTGAAATTAAGTCAACAGGATAGGTCCCAAATGGATAGGTACCACGCTGCAATGATTTTACTGCTTAAGAAGCCTCTGCTTCAGCACGTAAAATAGTTGTTGCTGGTGTTGCATGGATGCAAGATACTGGTGCTTAATTCAGGGGTTGATGTTTAACCTTTTAATAATGTTTAATCTTTTAACTTCTTACATTCCCAATGGCATGAATATAGGAAGAATTATTGTTTGGACTAGTGAAATAAAAATCTACTTGCGCGCTTTGGGAAAGCCATGCTTGTGTTTTGATTGGTGCTGTATGAAATTAAAAGTGAAAATATTTAACCCACAAAAAAAGACTAGAGTGAAATGGAAAGAGCAATGCCAGTGTGATAAATAAAATATCTGAGTAGCATCTGTGAAAAGCTGTTTGTATCTGATCTGTTCTCTGATCCTTCAAACTGAACAGGTTGCCTGTGGATGATGCATCAGGGAAGCAGTTGGTGGCAGAGGTTCTCCATTCAGGGAAGAAGAAAGAAGCAATGATACAGTGTGCGCTAGAAGCTTGCAGGCTACTCGATGCTCGGGGAGTACTGAGGCAAGAAGCAGGTGAATAACTAGTCACGTGCTGTGATTGTTCTAAAAGCCCTAGATTAGGGCTCTGAAATTACTGTGTTGAATTTAATCTATTGCTCAGTGATACACAATTTTTTAAATTCATTTTTTTCTTGCCTTGGCTCTTACCTTTCCCAGTATCCCGAAAAAGGAAATCAAAGAACTGGGAAGATGAGGATTATTATGACAGTGATGATGACACCTTCCTTGATCGAACTGGTGCCGTAGAAAAGAAACGACTGAACAGAATGAAAAAAGCTGGTAAAATAGAAGAAAAACCAGAGACTTATGACTCCCTGGTAAGAGGAATTATTGTAACATGCCAGGCTTATTCTCTCACGCATGTGTTACTACTAAGACGAAAAATAAAACACTTCCTGATCTTTCTCTGTTAGCTTGAACTCTGATATAATTTCAGACTTTAGCTCTCAATTTGTCAAGTTAGAATAAACTAGTGGATTTTGGACATGTGGACAATATCTATAAATACCTGAAAATATTGCTTGCCTTATTCTAGTGGAAGCATAGAGAAGCAGGCTTTGGGTGAATGAAATACCAGAACAGGATACTTTAAAAATAGTTTGAAAGTGACAGAAAATAATTGCAAGTTTTCAGTGCACAGGGCACATCCCAAAGAAGGATCTCATTCTGCTTCAAAGAAGAAGTAGCCTGGACTGACAGGTGCATGACAACTAAAGTCCTACACAGCCACTAGGGTGTGGGGGAGCAGGAATTCAGAGAGTTGGAGGATCATAGTGGTAGCAGAAGCATTATACATGCTTTTGTGTTTCAGAAAGAAAATTATGTGAACAGTATGTAAAAGGACTGAAAAATTGTTGAGGAACAATCTAGGCTATAATTTTTTTCAACCCAGCAGCTCTTGGCCAGAGATCAGAAGTAGATAAATGGAGGTGATTTGGTAGGATATTTGCGTAACTCTTAAAAGGGGATTTTAAGATGATAAAAAGATCTAACCGTATTGTGCTTTCATAGGTCACAAAGCTAAATGAAGCTGAAAAGGAGCTTTCTGAGATAACAGAGAAGCTGAAGGCTTCAGGGAGAGGTAAGGCATGAAGTCTATTTGATCATAATGCTTTCCAAGAAGATAAATAATGAAGATATGAAAATGCATTGTAGGGATTTGTCTTAAGTGCCTTTTTTAAATTACCGCTTTTTACAAAGGGGGAGGAAGATTTGCAGGTCACTGAGTTTGCTGGAGAGGATACTTCATCCAATAGTTTTTGCACTCTGTGTGTGTAGTCACTTTCTAATGAATGCAGCTTTTTCTAAAGCAAGCAACATCCAAGTTAAGTGTACAGGCTCCTGCAGCTTAAGAGAGTGAGAGTTTTTGCCTGTTTGTCTGCCGGTATTAGTGAAACTGACCCAACTGAGGAACACTTTCTTTCTACTCCCTCCAAAACCATTTACAATGGAAGAGGAAACAACTGTTAGAGAAGACAGTATCTTTCACTTCTCTCAGTGTACCTGCACCTTAAATAGGAAAGGTGAGAAAAGGGAAATACAGAGTCAAAGCAGTTGATGCGTAGCCTGTATGTTCAGTGAGTTTGCTAGCTTATGAGGGTGCCAATCCACTTCTAGAATTATGCCTTTGTGTAGAAAGTCAGAGCCCTTCCAAAGTGGTGATTGTGTCTGGTGGTAAGTTAGATTTAAAAGCGTACTATACAAAGAGCTGCATTTTGCTTTCTGCTACTGATGGTGTCTTGTGGAATAAAAGAAATCATGAAGGAAGTGTTTAGGCTGGTTCTAAACACCTTCTTAACAGAGTTGACATTAATAAAGGTTGCGAGGTGGTTTGTCAGAAGAGTTTCTCTCCCAGAAGCCTAGCAGCAACATGACAGCTGGGCTGTCTTTTGTGCATTATATGGGTACGTTTCTTTCTGGTAGTTCAGCTCCACACCAAAACTCATTTGTATCAACATTTCTGTTGGTGATTGATTATACCAGATCACTGTTGAGAAAACAGTACCGTTCCACTGAGCATTCTAACTGATGGGTTGGTTCAGTGTGTTTGAAGGAATAGTTTTCAGCATGACTGTTCTGATAAGTAGTTAACGATTGACTGGCAAGAGAAGCTAATGCTTTATATTGTCTGGGGCATGCAATTCCAAGCTTTCATATGCTATGATGCCTTTTGTTTCTGCTGACACTGTTTCTCAACAAGGCTGTTAAATCACACTGGAGTAGAGGCTGGGAGAAGGAAGAATCAGTGAATTTATAGACTTCTACTAACACCATATAAATCTCATGTATGTTATGTTTCAGTAAATTGTAACTAGTTACACAGCTAGTGCAGAGCCTTGGAAAAACTGCAGTCCCAGCACTTACTGCAGTACAGAGTAATTCACTGTTGGATGGGAATTTCCTAGAGATAGGTCAGGATAAAGCATAGCAAATACTGCATCATCAGTTACTCTGTGTGTGTGTGTTCTGGATAGTAGTGTTTTCTCTTATTTCTTGGTATGCTTCAGGTTAACAACAGATGTTGAGTACCAGTGTATGCTAGGAGCATGTGTACTGATCATGGGTGATTCTTTTCACTGTCATGAGGTGTCTGGCAAAGCTGCTGCTTTACATACGGTTCTGAAACCTTAATGCACTTTTACTTGCTCTAAATGATTATTTGTAGCTTAAGGGCAAGAGTGTACAGCTCAATGAGTGAGTGACAGGCTAAATTGCAACACCTCTTACCAAGCACTTGGAGAAATTAAGTGGTTGTCTGAAAAATCACACTAGAAGTTCACAAATTGTTCTCTGGAGTTCTCCAGAACTTATTAGTGATGGACTGACTTGGTACCTCTCATTCACTGATGCAGCTGAATGGAAGTCGAATACATAGAGCTCTTCAGTCTCGTCTTTGGTTGCCTGTTCGGAAGAAAATGATCAATAAATCGATGGTGCAGTAAATAGCCCTATAGGTTCTTTTCATTGGAATATAAAGTATGATAGCCATGATTGATTCACCTCCTAGCAGATTTTATTTCAATAGTGTAGAAGACTGCTGCTGACAGTATACCAAATGCTAACAGTAACCCTGTAAGCTGATTTAGGCATTATTGGTGGAATGAAGCAGAGAATCCCCTTTGCAAGAAGGGCTGATCTCACTCACTGAAGATCACTCATCAACTGAAGTACTTAAACTATTCTGCAGCTAAGGAAGCGAACTGTAAAACTATGCCTTTAATTGTTCTGAATTATCTGACTAGACACAAAACCATATCTTTGGTGTTTAAATAAAATAAGCATTCTGCTCAGCTCCTGCCTGGTAGGAGTTTCAGACTGTTAACAATACTTTGATGTGTTTTTTGTCTTGATTCACATAAATAGTTCTGAGGGAAAATAACAGTATTTCTATATTAATTTCTTTTATGACATGTTTTGTCTTCATTTATATTTGCATGGAGGTGGATGCTACAACTGTTTTGTAGCTTTTGAAGCCTCTTAATTCTGCATATCTTTGAACAGTTACTGTTGTGGCTTTCACCTATTTGCAAATTATAAACTCTGTTTTGTTCTATATCAGAAATATCCTTTCAATTGAGACCATGTGTAAACATGAGTCTTACTAGACTTTTCTTTAAACATCTAAGTCAAGTAAAACTGCTTGAATATGTACTGTTAACAATAACTTACCATATTTCTTACATACATTTAACATTTCAAGTGCTACCTAGTTAGCTCAAGCTTAACTGAAAGTAACTCATTGGTCACATAATTATACTTATGCATATATACATACATGCTTACAATGCAGCAAATAAATATCAGATTTGCCACTTTTTCATATAATATTCAAAGGCAGAAGATTGTCTGTCAAAAAGCTTGTTAAAATTCTAGCCACAACATTTTCTATGTTTGTCTTCAAGGGATTTTGGAACGCCATATAAAAACTTCTGAAGCATTGTTTACACCCAAGAAAGGAGTTCTCTTTTTTCCAGTTGTTTTGGTTATTTGAAATCCATGTGTTAGGATTCTCTGTTGGCTTTTCTTGGTTATTAGACCTTTAGTTTCTCCTCCTGAGTTTTATTTTAATTAGTCAAATAGGCAGAGAATTATTAATATTTGAAATCAAGTGGAGTAGAAGGATTGTCGTTACTCAGTCCTCAGGCAAGTTACTCAGGCAAGTACAGAGCAGTGTTTTCTTGTTAGAAAATCAAGTAAAAACAAAGGTAAATTTTGCGTGATTGGTCTAACACAGGAAACTATTCTTGCATGCTCTCAGTCATCCAGGGATAGGAAGCAGTGTCATGTGTTGATTCATTTCGAGCTTAGCAAATGTTATTACATAAACATTCCAGGAAAGCCAGAATGGGATTCCCCATGCAGTGGTGTGGGATTCTTTGTAGCTGTGTTCATTTTAGTCTGTGGCTACAGGAAGAAGCCATAAGCCACTCTTTTAGGGACGGCGTATCTTGAAGTGAGATGAACAACCTAGAACACAGATACTTACTCATAAAGAAACATTTGATTTTAAGAGAGGCTTTGTTATGTAAGTCTTTAATTAAGTTTACTGTTGGGCTTTTGTTAGGAGAAATGCTTTAGTCTTTCCAGGGCTAACAACCTCCAGTATTTCGCTATTCAACAGAAACTTGCAGAAAGGATAGTTCTTCCTATATATCCAGCTACTTCTCTAAAGGTAGAACCTGATGAGCTCTGACCTCCCCACCCATAACAATATCTATCTTCTCTTTATCTTGCCTAGTCCAGTCCCAGCCAGCAGCTCAAGATTCCTTGGATGAATTCATGACCGAAATAAAATCAGGATGCACCTTAGACAGTGTGGCACGAAAGAAGCTTCACTTGCGGTCGTTTGAACTGAAGAAAGAGCAGCAGAGACTGAAAGGGTTAATAAAGCTTGTCAAGCCTGCAGAACTGCCTGAGCTGAAGCCCCAGTAAGTCTTGGCTAAGATGTAAAACAGTTACTTTTAGCATAGTTGTTATCCATGGGCAGTTCTGGAAGCCCATGAAATGGACAGCTTTCCAAACATAAAAGCAGGGAGGCCTTCCAAACTACCTGGCTCATCTCTGTAGAGAGCCGCTGGGCCTTTTGACTGTTACAACATCGATGGTTGAGGCAGATGCACCACAGCCCTGGAGTATGGTAAGCCCATGCTGGGAGGATGAGAGGAAGAAGGGTTTGGAAGCATGATGTCAAGCTTTTTTAACGTTTTTCCCCAACCTGCATCCAAAAGGAACTGAAGAATTGTACAGGTGTTGTGTACAACATGAAAAACACTTTCACTGTGTGAAATGTACCTGGAAGTCAAGTGTAGTGGCTCTTCAACTACTGCATAGCAGCACTACTGCAATTCAAGAGGGTGCGTGCTGGGTTCATCGTTTGCTAGTGGCAGCTTGATCAGAGGTTTCATTACTTAATTTACTTAAATGGAGGTTTGGTCTCCAAGTGTGTTTGTATATACATACATATATATCATATACATATCTAAGTATGTGCATGCAACTGAATTTGAGGGAGCCTGTGTGATACAGATTTTTTTTTTTTCCATTATCATTATTTATTTTTTGCTTCTTGTTATAGCAAGTGTCTGAATCCTACAACACATAAGTAGGATGGAGGAGTCATCTCCTGCAGCTTCGTCCTGGATACTGCAAGCGAGAGAGAAATAAAAGGATTTTCATATATCCCCTTAAAATTTGCAGACTTTAATTATTACTTGTAAATATGAGACTTGTTTGGTATTTTGTACACTGTTTTTCTTTGTATCTGATTTTTATTAGGAGTGGGAGTTACAGTCTAGAAGCAGAGAGCAAGCCTAAAAAGATTACCCTGCCTCTCTTTGGTGCAATGAAAGGGGGGAGCAAATTCAAGCTGAAAACTGGAAGCCTGGGGGTAAGTTGGACTCATAAGTGATGTGAGTCAGAAGCTATTTCTCAGACACCTTCTGAGGCTATGGAGACTAAGTTGCAACCATGTCTTCCCGCATGCGTGGAAGCAGCATGGAGGCGCAAGCCTGCAGCAGTGGGAGGCGCACAGGGCAGCGAGCAGTGGGATGTTGTTTGCTGCCAGCAGTTGCCATTCTGTGCCCTTGTACAGCCAATCTCCTGGGGCACAGCTGCGGTTGAAAGGCAGTGGATCAAGCAGAGGCAGTCTGGGGACATGGGGCTGAACCACTGCCGTACCTCAGCAGCTGGTCTTTTGCTTGCTTTTGTTTTTCTTGATTTTAGAGCTAAGAACATATCTAAGCTGGATTCAGTTTCCAATGTCATTCTTCTGAAAAGACTTCACTCCTTGTCAATGGACAGAATGTATTTTTTCATCTTCTATCCTTACTAATAAATTGTCCTTAAAACCTACCTCTTCTTCATCCTGAGAGTGTTTCCTTACCAGCTGTCTTTACGGTAGTAATGTGTTTGCTTTCCCCTGTAGTGGATGTCTGTGATATCTGCCTCTATTTATCTTAGCACTGATGCTTAAGTCTTTCTTCCATAGAAGTTGCCTGTTAAGCGTCCAGACGTCCCTGAAAGCTTGTTAAAAATGAAAGATGATGGACCAGAGGAGGAGGAAGAGGAAGAAGATGATGAAATGGAGGAGGAACAAGAAGCAGATGCAACAAACGGCACAGCATCAAATGTGAAAATGACAAGGGAGGAAGAAACAGGAAAAGAAACTAATGCTCCTAATGATTCTCCTTGCAGTAATAAGAATCTAGAATCCCTTCAGGATGGTAAACCACTGGTTTTGATTTTTCCAGTAATGAGGCTGAGTCTGATACTGCTGGATTTTTCAGAGCTATGTGAAATCTCCTAAGGTTTAAGTCACAGATTCTTCAGCAGATTCTTTTCCGTAGATTTTTGCCGTGAGTCTAGAGTGTGTGTGCCAACAGCTGAGTTTAACATGGTTCCAGTTGAGACTCTGCTTGGCAGTCGGTTTTTCATGCTTTTGGTAAAATAGAAGAAATCTCCTGGACTCAATAAAGGTCCTATTTTGATAAGTCCATCTTTCATTAGATTGAGCATCCATATGAAAACAACTATAATGTGGTGTTGGCAGGGAGAGTGACTTGGTAAGAAAACAAATGTCTGTGTAAAGCTTCAGGTCTCTGTAAGGAGGCAAAATAATTTTTAAAGTGGCAGTGGAGAGGTATCTTCCTTGCATCTGTGTGGTTTATCTCCAGTCCCTCCTTTTCTATATCATCTTGAGGCATTTGAAAACTAAGTAATGATGTTTGTCAGTAAATTACATGTTTTATGACAGAAAACTAATTCTAAGTTTTTTGTCTTAATGCTGGAGAGATTGCTCTTGGAAAGTGTGTTTTAATTGGTCACAAGTTTCTTTAATATTCTATTGCAACAGACTTGGTGGATGAAATAATTTGGAGGACTTCTGAGAGAAGAGGTCTTCCTGAGACAAACACAGCTAAGAGTTCCCTTTTGTAATCTGTCTCAGAGGTGCTAGTGCTCTACTCAGAGTTACTGCAGAGTGCTCACCTAGCTTTCTTTTTTCTTTTACAGGGGTTAATTTTCTGCCTGAGCCAAAGATACTAAGGAATAAATCTCTGATGGGACCCTCACAAGAGAAATTTCAAGGTGAGCAGTACAATTTAGACTATTGTACAGTAGCTTGTGGGTTTAGAAACTTCAGTCAGTAGAAGGAAACTAAGTCTAATCTAGAGCCTAAAGAATCTAGAATTAATACGAAGGATTGTGTTTTGCTTGAGAAGTGGCAAGTATATGGTGAAAATACGGTAAACAAAAAGATGTTCAGCAGTCGTAAGTATGAATTTTTTTGCAGCAAGCTGTCTTGGCTTTCCTTTGGGATGGATCCTTTTTTACGTGAACTTCCTATAAGCTTATTTCTGATAGAATTGGTCATTTTTGATGTGTCATAAAACAAATCATCTTTCTTTCCAGCATCTGAGGCAGTATGTAAGGAGCCTGAAGAGACATCTGAGAAATCTAAGAAAATCAATAGCTCAAGCAAGGTCAGTTGTGATACCATGACTCATGTAGCTTAAGAGTTTCAAGGAATTTAGTCAACTCCTTACCAGTGAAACAAAGTTGTACAAATGAGTATGACTTGGGGATAGTAGTGCTTTTCTGCTGTCTCAGACCCAAACGTAGAATTGTCTTTTGCAACCCAATTTTTATTAAATTTGAGTATATGCACCAGACAATGTTCCTCCTGTACATAAGATTTGCATTGAAATGTAAAGTATATGAACCTTGCACATTCTGGGACGTAGGCAATTGTTGCCTTCCTGGAGCTAGGAAGGAACTTCTTTGACAGCGTGCTCTTAGCGTAATGATTATTGTGAGGCTCTTCCCTTTTAGAGGGCATCCTACCCTTCTGCTGACTGCCGTCAAAGAAGATTTACTGTGCTTGGTGGGCCGCGGGCTCTGACCATTATGATATTTTCTTTGTGGTGGCTGTCTGATTGTAGCCCTGCACCACTTAAAGGAACTTAGCTCCCTGCAGCTGGTATCTGCTAACTGCCACCTTGTTAATCCTGGCAAAGGACCCAAGGATTGGGTTGGCACAGCCTTTGGAATTGTCTTTTTGTTGCTGGCCTATAAACTAATGTTGTTAAAGAAAGCAAGAGTAAATTTATACTGTTAAAACCCAAGTGATACCATTTACCATACAAATGTGGGAGAATAAGGCGGCTTCTCAGGCTGAGGCAGTCAAGTCAGCACCTCTCACCAGCACAGAGTTTGCTCTAACACTGAGCGTTCTCCACATACCAGATGGCAGACCTGCGTGCTCTCTCCCATCACAAATCACTTTTTCCACATGCTGTCTCTGCCTTTGGCCTCAGATTATACATGGAAACTATCAACCAGAAGTCAGCCTTGGGGGGGGGGGGTTTCCCCCTTTTAATATTTGACGAATAACTTTGAATCATGTAAAACTGGAAAAACAATTCTAAAGTGACTGTTCACAAGCCATATTTAAAAACTATTCAACTCGACAGTGTAATGTTTTGGAAAACATTAGTCTTCCCGAAGAACTGTTTTGGAGGTTAATTTGGGGAACGAAAGGGTTTTTTGAGGGAATGAAAAATTGCTTCAGCTGCATAACTTAAGACTTTGTCGTGATACTACAGAGTAATGCAAATTAGTGCTGAGTTAACTTCACTACATTTTGAGCTCTGAAGTCTTGCACTCTACAGTTGTATGAGTTGGTTTTTTTTTTTTGATAGCTACCTGATTACCTACTTGAAAACAAGTTCTTGAGAAAATGATGCTGACGAGGCAAAACTTTAAAATCTAGGAACACAAAGACATCGCTGTGTCAACATTTGAATTGCAAGTGACACAAGTTTTGCTTTAAACATTTCAGTAATGCCAGTGAGGCCTGAAAATTTGGGCCTTCTTTTCTTTTGAAAAACTGTTGCCCTTATATAACAGCTGAATATTTATATACTCCCACTTGAAAGTCACCTTAAACAGTGGGATTGTGCATTGAAATCAGTAACATGCTTTAAAATCCTACTCTAATGCTTTTCCCTGTATAAAGAAATCGTGTTCAATGACACTACCAAGCATCAGGATGACGAGATTAAACTGTCCAGAAGTGGGCAGTTGGCAATGGTTCTGTTTTGAGGGGGAGATGGGTCTGGGTGACCTTCAGAGATCCCATCCAAGCAGCACTCTATATTATTCTGTGACTACTGGAAATAACCTGGAGCTATTTGAGGGTTTGATATTTCTTCTTACTTCTATATCATGGTTTTCATCCCTGACTCTTGCAGGCATAATCCTCACTTTTCAGTGTTTGTCTCTGAATTAATGAGAGATTTAGTGGCTGTGACACACTGCTGGAGGAGCGCAGCATCTTAAAAATGTTTTCTCCTTTTGCAGGTCCAGCAGCCGTTTTTTTCCTCACAGTACCCAGATGATGACCCAGACTACTGCATATGGATTCCTCCTGCAGGTATCAACCATTCCCTTACCATTTTTATAGTCTTAAGAACCTACTTAATAAATAGTCAGTGTGTCCTTGTATCTTCTTGATGAAAAAAGTAGTTCACAAATACCTTGCCCAGAACCTGATGGTTTTGGGCATGTTATACCCTGTGTTTGTTGTATGGTTATGCAAGTCTGGTAGTGAAGTACAGACCGTATCTGTAGTAGCTTCATCTCAATGGACGGGTACACCTGAAGTTTGCTTTTCAGTTGTGTTAACACCTGAGAGAGCTAACACCATTCACACATATGATGGTGTAGTAGAAAGCTCAAACCTTCACTAGGGATAAGTGCTCCAGCTATCTTAATATTCCCAGTTTTCATAGAAGTCTGTGAAATCTGAAGATCTTTGCAGACTTTTGCAAAAATCATTGGAATACAAACTTTGGGTCATGTGTTTTGGAAACAAGTCTTGATAATGCTTTGGTGAAGGCACTGAATAGTCAATGCATGCATCTAATGTATGTTAAAGTGGAATGAGCTTTTTAATGTAGTTCTCAGGTGGTTTTAGCTAAGGAGGTTATTCTTAAACAGTCTAATGAATTTTCAGTTTCTCTAAAACGCAAAACTCATTTTCATGCATTGAGGTTTTCATAGTAAGTTCAAAGCTTAGCTTTCATTTGTTAAATTCTTTATGATAGTTTTTAGAAGACTGTTGCAGGCTTATAATAAAGGTAGTCTCCAAAGGAAATAAGGAAAAAAGAATAAATTTCACTAAAGAAAACTGTAATCTTCAATGAAAAGACTGCACTTCTCTGGCATATGAATCTGCTGGAACAAAATACATGATTCAGTAACGTAGAGGTCTGATCTGGGATAGTTGAGCAACCTGTGTCCATAAGATTCTTCCTGATAATAATCATACTTGTTTTCTAAGGTGGCATAATTAGGACACCAGAAGGGCGGGGGGTGGGAACAAAACAAAAAACCCCAAAACAAACCGCCCAGCAAGAACAGGAAAATAAGATATATTCTTGATACCATTAATAAGGTTAAGAGGTATTAAAAGTATAAATCAAAAGATTATTTGAATTGTAATATCCAGTCTGACTCCTTGTGCTTGTCTGACTGGTGCTGCCTAGGGACTGTTTCACACTTGGATACACATTTATCTTGGATGAGGGGGCAAAAAATAATGCATCTCTTCCTCTTTGTCCTTAGGTCAAAGCGGTGATGGCAAGACTCACCTCAATGAAAAGTATGGCTACTAAGCTTCAAGCACCCCAGAGTGTGTCTGAGGTTTGAAGGACTGCTCTATTTTGGAGTCTTTCACCACATGTTAAGTGAGGGATAAAAGAGTTGTTTTTTCAGATGCTGTTCCAAATTCAAGGGCATCAGCAGCCACTTTGGATGTTAGCTTGCCCTGTGTGGTGTTTGTCTTCCAGATACTTTTAAAAAAAAGTAAAAGCCCACACATTCTTCTGACTTTTCTTCCACTTTTAGCCTTGTCCTTTTTATTAGGCTTGAAACTGTAGGCTCGTTTTTCCTTTTGTAAATAAAAGTATACAAAAAGTATTAAAAAAATACGCCTCTATGTAGTTACAGGCTTAATAAAATCCAGTCATGTTGATTTTATGCAATTAAAATGAGAAACACTACTGCTTTGCTTCTATGGCTGCTGTTTGAAAATACTCTCATGGTAAACACAACCTAAAACTTGAGGGTTATTTTTCTTTCTTATGGAAAAAACCCTATTTCGAAAAGAAAACTTTTTTCATTTCTCCCTCATGCAGTTGCTGGAATTTTTGATATGGATTGGACCAGAAATGGTGAGCGTACAACGTTATAAAGGTGTCGTGCCAGCGTTTTTACTTCTTTGGTCTTTCTGCTTATCCTGAATCACAGGGTAATAGAAGAAATAATGGAGGGATATCGTGGAAAAGCTAATAACAGAATGGTAGGGGTTGGAAGGGATCTCAAGAGATCCACTGGTTCAACCCCCTGCTAATGGAGGCTCACTGAGAGCAAGTTGCACAGGAATGTGTCCAGGCAGGTTTTGAATCTCTCCAAAGAAAAACTCCACAACCTTTCTGGGCAGCCTGTTCCAGGGCTCTGTCACCCTCAAAGCAAAGAAGTTTACCTTTACTTTCACCATCCTGAAGCAGATGATCAGTGTGTTGAAATTCTCAAAAAAATAAGGACTTCTGAGTTCAAGAGGGTATTTTTTAGGTTTGATAGTGAAAGATTTGAGACTAGCAAAATCATAGCAGTGTATCTTTTCATCAGGGGCTGCTTTGTAGTAGGAACAAATGCTATTTGTCTCACCGCTAAAAAGCGTGTCTCTAGAGATCAGGGACTGGGCAGTCTGGTTCTGGTTAAGACCATGGGCTCCCCACCTGTTTCTTTTCATAGTGGGTCACTGGTGCTCCCATACAGATCTGATGGACCTCCTTAGGCAGTCCATCTTTTATTGCATTGTGTAATACAAATACCCAAAATTGATTCCCCATGGGATGGTTCCAGTCATTTTCATGGTAGCATTCAATAAACCATGGAAAAAGCACCTTTTTGCCCAGATATGTATGTCATTGGTCAAATATGTTTTTCTTCCAGTGGCAGTCATAAACCAGTATGTGGACATGCAAGCAGAGGCCACTCTCTTATACAGAAAGAAATCTGTACAGCAATAAACATTCACCTTCTCATCACTCTCTTCCTCATTCACTGTGTTATGGGCTGACACCATAATATTATTTCTGTATGATCTGCAGGCCTCCCTCAAAATTTTTACATCTTGCTGGCAATAGCAAGTCAGTTCTTATTGCAAGTCAAAGATCTCCTGATGGTCTATGTACACGTCAAGAATTGTTTGGTTTTTTCATTCAGCACTATGCTGTGCACCCTGTCATAATCCCTTTGTGGAAGGGGGCCTACATAACTTTGATTTTCAGTAGTGTTGAGAAAACAGAGGAAATAACTTTTGCAGCCTTTTATACCCAGCGCTTAGGGGGGACTACTTAGAATCATAGAATCATTCAGGTTGGAAAAGATGATCTAGGATCATCTAGTCCAACCTTCTTCGAACATCTCCCTAGCCCCTAAACCATCTCTTAAAGCACCACTTCTACCCAATTTTTGAACACTTCCAGGGATGATGACTCCACCACTCCTGCAGTGAAGAACTTCTTCCTGATATCCAATCTAAACCTCCCCTAGTGCAACTTGAAGCCATTACCTCTTGTCCTTTCATTAGTTACCTGGGAGAAGAGACCAGCACCAGCCTGGCTACAACTTCCTTTTAGGTAGTTGTAGGGAGCAATGAGGTCTTCCCTCAGCCTCCTCTCCTC
>JAVSBS010004253.1:0-11638 GCA_033124195.1 Coracias cyanogaster | reverse complement strand
TTATGAAAACACAAACTGTAGTTGCACATTAGTGTAGCACTCTGGCTGATTAATTACCCATTTTTTCTTTCAGAAGCTGGCTGACAACTGAGCAGCCATCGTAGCCTTTGGTGTTAGACAAATGTAGACAGAAACTTGGTGTCATTGAGCAGGTGTCTAAAGTCCATGTGTCCCCTCAAGCTCCTATTCTTCAGTTTTCCTTTCCACTCCTCCTTCATCCTATGGGGCATCTGGCACTAACTCCATGGCAGGAATACAGTTTGGGCCATGCACACAGTTTCCTGCACGCATCCCATCTCATAGAGAAGAGAGCCCTGCCCCGCAGCCAGGGCTTTGATCACAGCCACAGAGCGCTGTTGCTGACGTACATTACAGGCCTGTTCATGGTACAGACCATGCTTCCAGCCTCTATAAGATGATTTTCCACACTGATCTTGCACTTTTCCACGTAAAGTCAGAGCCAAACAACCTGGGTTCCCCAGATCCACGCAGCAATCTGCAGCTGGGGCAGCAGCTGCGTTAAGTGCACAGCCACGCAGCAGGCAGAGCTGGCAGTAATATTTACCGCTACAGGTGTGATTATAGTGTGTATGGCAAAGCTCACAAAGGTTTCTTGCCCACAGTACCTTTCCTGACATCCCCAACACCATAATGATGGTCCCTGTGTCAGAGGAGGAAAGGGGTCTTGTGATATCTAGGACTGTTTCTTGGCTTAAGAGTCTCCCAGCATTTTTTTCCACTCAGCTAGAAGGAAGATGAGCATATTAACACGCAGCAGGTGCTTGAACAAGGGGATTCCACTCAGCACACCCACCGCTCTCGTTTCTGATGGAGCTGTCTTGCT
This sequence comes from Coracias cyanogaster, assembly GCA_033124195.1. Classification (NCBI taxonomy): domain Eukaryota; kingdom Metazoa; phylum Chordata; class Aves; order Coraciiformes; family Coraciidae; genus Coracias; species Coracias cyanogaster. The sequence goes on along the minus strand of JAVSBS010004253.1, from coordinate 10,794 downwards.
CTGCTCAACAGCTCTGCATCAGTCAGCCCCCTCGCTGCTGTAAGTACTGTGAGGTCTCCCACAAAACAGAGAAAACCATCACTGGTGGGGTTTGGCTCAACTGTACAGTACCACTTTTTGTCTGTAACGTTAGAACAGAGACAGGCTGCAGGTTTCTGCATACTCCACTCCCAGCAGCTTTTGCCATAAGAGTAGCCAGGCAGAAATTCTGATCACATCTCAGCTCTCTCTGACTTTGTACGACTGTACTGACCCAGTTTTTCTGAATTCATAGTGCTTAAAGTAACAGTGGAAGGCTGTAGTTGAAGCGGTCCATGCAGACAGCTTTGAGACAGAGCTGAGCCAAATCACCAGGATCAACTATCTGGCATCAGTCATCAGAAACTTGCTCTATACTCCAAACAAGCATTTTGTGAGCTTCATGCAGCAATACCTCATGCAAATTAACAAACCTGTAGTTTTCCACATACGGCCTTAGCCCTGGGCCTCTGGAATGGCCATTCCCACCGCTTTGCTGTGTGGAAGCCATGGGTAAAGCTGACGTCCCCTCCACCACCCCTTTACATTTAGGGATGGAGGTAAAAACAGATTTCAAATACACACCCTGGGGACTTGGGAGGGCAGCTGCTTCTGCCGTAAGCAGCCTACTGGGACAATCTTAACAGGGTGCTGGGTCCCCCAGAACCATAAGGAAAAGGAGCTCATCCCGTAACCTGCGATTCTCTGCATGACACCTCCACATCAACCAGCTCTTCTAGTTTGCAAGGTCATTTTTTTCCAGATGCTTGGTGGTTTTGACCCAGTACTGTTGCACTTCCTCTCCACTTCTTTCAAAAGCACAGATTAGAGCAAACAACCTCCAGATGGAGCTCATGATGCACAGACCTCACCGTACCTTAGATCTCCTCAGACATCAAGGAGGGAATCCCGGCTGTGTCCCTGGGTATGGTTCCCTGAAGAATTCTTCCTCTTGCTTCTCTAAGGAAAACCGAAGCTACATGTAACACTGCACTTCCTGTAATGGAAAGGAGCATTCATAAGGTCCTTCAAAGCATTCAAAGGAGCAGAACACCTATTTGGTTACCTACTTGTTGAACTGGGTTTGCAGCACTGTAAAGAGCTACATGACACAGAGAGATGTTGTTAACAAGTAGACCATCCTGTAGCCAGCTCACAAGCCCTGCTCCAGCATTCAAGAAGTGATTGTTTAAAGCTGCTACCTCCCGCATAGAGTGCACAATTAGTTGGTATTTTCTCTGCAACATGTGTTTACCTCATTGTAACACTTTCCACAGCTACAAAACTTCCAGTTCTGTATTCAACTAATAACTACTCTTAAATTTATGAGGCATCGATACCCTAAGGCCCATGAGCAGCTAATATTTGGGCAGCTGGCTGCAACATAATTAGGTTTGCAGTTTTATGCATAAAGCAATATATATGTTGATAGCTGTATAGCAAGACGTTCTGCTGTTCTGGGGCACAGAATTATACATACACACTCAGCATAGCTGTAGATTGACATGGAGGGGTTTTACGCTTATTTTTGTACATTCTGAAAATGAAGTGCTGGCTTAGGCGCACTCAGTTTCACTTTCAAAGGGATTGTGAGGCAAGATGTGAAAAGTGTTCTTTAAGTTAAAGGAAAGGTCTATATATCAGCTGAATTTGCTTAATTACGCTTTTGAATTGTGGAAGTGTTTTGTGGATTGTGCAGCTGTGGGGATGTATATGCAGGTGTACACACACCATGAATATATTGCTTTGCTTCTCTGCTTTGACGTTTTAAACCACTTGAAACTCAAGTTTATGCTTTTGCTGGATGCAGCCTGCTGAAACTGCAATCTTAGGGCATTTCACGAGACTTGCTTGTTTATGCTGAGTACCTGTTTCAAATCCAATTTCTTGTAACACCTAGAAATGAGATATGCAGGCTAAGAATAGCCTATGGTATGAATCCACCTGCAGGAGATTGCTCAAAGGAAGTCTAATTGAGATCAGGCTTGTGGAATAGCAGAACAAAACTCACCTGCGCTGGCCCAAGCGATGAGAGCATTTGGATGTGCTCTAGAAGGCTCACCAGCTCCTCTAGACTTGAGGCAAAGGCACTGAGCCTCCCTTTTTGTAGTGACCGTATTTATACTCCTGTATATATAAAGATGTACTTGCTGAAATCTTGACCATATGGTCAGTATACAGCGTGTGCAGTACTTTGGTTTAAATGCAACACATGAACTCGGACAAAAATTTATATTTATGTGAACTGCAAAAATCTTCCTACATAAGGAAATCTTTAAGAGCTGGCATATGTAATACAAGCAGAGCAGAGTCTGTTCCAAACGGGAAAGATTTATGCAGTGGCTTCTTACACTTTCTTCCATTTGGCAATTGATTATTTGCTTTTCATGGAGAAGCCAGGGACTAGCAGACCCCTTTTGAAGCCATGCCTTGACAATAGCTTTCCCTGATTTAATTTGATCTTTGACCTAACTAGACTTGGGTCTGGTTTGCTGCTGCTGGCAGCCCTCTGTTTTGCCATTGCTTCTCCTGTATGTGGAGACCAGTTCAAGCTCCATCGTTCCCTGTGGGACAGAACCACATTGTGCTGAGCAGCTTCTTTCATTCATCTTCATCCTCAAGCCCACCCCCACCTTATCCATACCCTAAAACATCCCCTTCTTACTTTTTTCCCACTCCTGATTTGCACAAGTGGTTTTGATGGGAGTTTAACATAACCAGAAACCAGCCTGAACCACAATTTTCTCCCTTCCCCAATCAGAAAAATGAATCTGAATCTGTATTTCAAAGCTTTGAGTGGGACCTCCAGCACCAGTGGAACCTGAACCAAATATCTTTGTTGGGCACCAGTGTACCAGCTGCCTCTTTTCTTTGGGAGCCTTTTTTTTGGGAGTCCACCCAGTGCAGAACAAAGTGGGCAGAATCTCTGGCTAAACCCAGTGTTGCCTCGTTTAGCTCCAGCCCCAGCCTGAGTCTGTAGGCTGTGCACTTACCTCTGCCAGGAGTCAACCGAAAGGGTTCGCTCCCCAACAGACAGCTGTCCTGGGCAGGGGGTATGTTTGCCCTTTGAGCAGAGCTGAGCTGGCAGTATGATGCGCACGTCACTAGGCAGCTGGGCAGCCAACTCTCTCCTTTCTTGTCCTCCCTAATCAGAGTGGTGTGAGGGAAGGTCTGAGATTTGCTTTTTTCAATTTCTTCAGGGGCAGGTGGGAAGATGGCAGAGCCATCAGCTTGTGATAGTGTGGGATGAGCAATTTATTTGCAAAGAGCCAGAGCAATATTGATGTGAAATGTCAGAACTTAACTCATTCATCTCTGTATTCCCCAACCATAAATAACCACCTCATTCCCATTACACCTCTTCAAGAAACAGCAATCCAGACTGTTCCGTAACAGCAAGGTAGTAACATCCTAATTGCTCTTATATGCTAGGCTAATTATAATGGGGTCTGTGGTGGAAAGATGATTTATTTTCCAGTGTTGAAAGCACAGCTGTAAGTACACAGACCTTCTGTGTGCTTCCTCCTGAAACAGCTCTCTTGGCGTCTCAGGTGTCTCACCACAAACCAGATGAAACCATTTTCTCTCTTCAAATTAGCAGATTTGCCTGATAACTGTCATCTGCTCTGGTGAAGTAGTCAGACGAGGAGACACGCCGTGAAGCATCGATGCTCTGCAGAGTCTCTTCAGCTGCTCAAAACACACAGACAAATGTTAAATAGCTTAGGCTCAGGCCCAAGCAGAATCAACTACTGAGATTGCATCCTGACTCACTCCCAGCCTCTGGCATTCCTATTCCTTCCTCTTACTGCCCAATGCACCCAGCAGTAAAATGTGGCTAATTTCTTAGATATGCAGTGGTACTCAGTGAGCAAAACCTTAATCTCTCTGAAAGACACTTGCACTAGGTGTAGGGCTTTTGTGAAGAGCTTTGTTAGCTGTGACTGAAAGGCGCCATCAAGTGTCTCCTCCCTCTGAAGATGGGGTTGGTGTTTGGGGTGAGAGGGAGAGAGGGGAGGCTGATAGGATCTCACTTGTGTAGGAAAAGGCAGAATTCAAGCTATGCTTGAAATGACTACAGAAAAGCTTTCTAGATACTTGGATGGGCTGCGGAGAGATTGCAAATGGACAGGAGACACAATTTGATTATGGCAATACAAATGACGCTGGTTAGCGGTTGTTGCACCTGGGTAATTAAAATCCTATCTCAGATTGGCCCGAGTTGTTCCCTGAAGACGAGGAGATGTGCTCTTTTTAGAGTTCAGAGTAATGGCAAGGGGTTACAGCTCTGGCTGTGTGATTGCTTCTGCATTACAAAATGAGAAAAGTATGAATGAAAAAACCCTTTAACATCTATTACAAAGAGAATTCGCTGGGTGGTCCACAGGTAAAGATTGTTAAATCTCCTCTAATACTCTATCAGAAATAGAGCCCGTGCCTGTGAACACTGGCCATACATTTCTCTCTAATCATCCTTTCACAGGCTGGATCACATCAGCTATGGTCTGTTCAGGGACAGAACAACTATGAAATCTGGAGTGGCTTCCCCAGCAAGAGTGTAGCTTCACAGTCAAGCAGCTTCCTCATTTATGCCTCTATGCTGGGAGATAATTGAGCTGCATTCTTCTTATGGCTATAAGCCCAAGATATATGCAGCTATGCCCAAGGAAGTTCTGTATCCATCTGTATCAGCATTTTACAATAGCTCTTCTCCAGTCCTGTAGAACTGATCTGTGGTGGTTATATATCAAGAGAGATGCACAGTACCTACAAACAATGTTGTTATCTTGTTTAAAAATGATATAAAGTCAACAACAAATCATATTTCATTGTTGTATCCTGCCTTCCCTCTATCTGGAATTTTCTGACTGTAGGGTTAACCCAAACCCCTTAAACTCTTTTAGTAATAACCTGTCTGTCTCTACTAGCTGCAAAGACTTGCTTAATGTTCTGTTGTGTTTTTTAACAAGCATCCAGTGTCAATGGGAGTTCTTTAGAAGAGGGGTTTTTTTTAACTACAGTTCTTCCTCCAATTTCTGTTTTGTAATAATCATTTAAAGAGGAAAGAAATGTCATGTCTCAAGCCATGAGGGGGGCATGTGTCTAAATAATACAAAGGAACTGGAGCTGTGTAACAGCAGGAGAAGGAAGAAAATGCCAGATCCTCTCCACAGCTGCTCGGAGTTTACTAGAAACAGGAATAGCTGCGCTGGGCTAGACCAAGGGTCCGCTTAGCTTGTTATCTCTTGGATATACAGGGTAAGAAACATGAGAAACCATGTATGTGTATATGCATATATATGTGTGTGTGTGTGTATGTATGTATGTATGCACACATACGTCAGACTGTCCTTAGAGGTGCACAGTGGTAGGACAGAGGCAACAAGTCACAAGCTGCAAGAAGAAAAATTCCAATTAGATATTAGGAAACATTCTTCATGCCTGGAGGGGCTCAGATTCAACTGGATAAGGGCCTGAGCAATCTGACCTGGGTTGGGATGGCTTCCTGGGGATTAAACATGAACAACTCTAAAGGTGTTTTCTAGCCTGAATTCTAATTCATATATGTGCACGTACATACATGCACATACACATTTGTGAAATATATGAAGATACATATATGTATGTATGTGGTACACTCCCTCATCATATTCTCTATGGAAAAGGGTGACTTCACCTGTTGCACTATGGACTGGTGTTTTCAGTGAAAACAGAGATCTTTCGGACATGATCATCAAGACATGCTTGTTCAGCGGTGGCCAATTTCAATGAAGAGATCATTCCTGGGGTTCCTGGCACACGCCATTCTCATGAAAGCATTTGCAAAATCTCATTTAGAGATATAAAGTCAAACGAGATAAAGCATGCTACAAAACAGATTTCCATGACCAACCAAGCCACTGGATCTTTCCTTTGTAAGTTTGAGTGTGTGTTTCACCAACAGATGAGAATGGTTGTTGTGGAACTGGCAGGTCAGATACTGGGGAAAATGATGACCTTTCTTCTGTAAGGAATGATAATGTGTAATGAGCGCTGTGCATGAGGGAGTGAACAGGCTGCTATCTCTTGAATTCTGGGTTTAGTTCTTGCTTTGGATCCTATTACCTTTTGCACAGAAACTTAGTTTATTTCTACATTCCCTTCAGCCTAAAGCAATTTATAGCCCTTGTTCTTCCCCTTGTGAGTGGGTGGGAAGCTCTTATTTCAGAATCCTTTAAATAACTAGACTCAATTTCACCCTCATAAATCTGATCTCTAACACACATCCCCTTACTTAATAAGCAAATATTTTCCTAAAACCAGTTTGGCTTATTCCTAGATTGACCTTTTGTCAACAAAACATGAAGATATTATAGTGATTTGAAACACTTCTCTCAGGCCCATAAACCAGGCAAACAAAAAGGGGAGAGGGGAGGAGGGAAAAAACAGGGCTTAAAAACCTCATTTTGGAAATGTCAGCTGGGCAGCCAAACAGCATGAATCATAAAAAACAGTGAAAGAGGCAGAGAAACAATGTGTGAACAGCTATTGCAGTGAAAGAGCTAGTAATTCATTGTATACATAACAAATATGTCCGTTAAGCTGGGAAACAATATTTCACTTAGTCCCATGGCACAGACAGGGGTTTTCCATGCAGCAGGCTGGGTTCAGATGGCACAGCCTCCTTGGGTGAGCCGGGGCAGGAGAAAGCTGCCAGAGTGACTTGCAGAGGTCCTCAGCTCGTGCACCACCACAATTGGCTCACACTGTCTTTGCCAGGAGGGACACCAGGAATGCATGGAGTCCCTCCTCCAACCCAGCTGTGGTTGCCAGCTTGGTAGGCAATTTTCGTGTGCCACAAGTGAGGGAGCAGCTTCTCCAAGGTGCCCGTCACCTTCTTTTGACATTGAAATTAAAGGCAAGGCGTGTTTGCTCTTCACTCCCTGGCCAGGAATTATCCTGGCCATGGATGCAAGTCCTGCTACCTCTTCCACAGGACCTCCAAAGGTCTTCCAGACCTCTCCTGCCTCTGCTGGTCCCCAGAGGTCCAAGCACACGGGTTTGACCCATACAGCAGCAGGATGCCCCAAAGCAGCCAAGTGTAGCTGGCAGGCACAAACTGGTCTCCATTTTCCCTCTCCCAGTCAAAGCCCAGGCAGGTGTCAAGCAAGACGAGTGGTTAGGCACAGCCTGTTTAAACAAGCTGCTTCATAAACCCAAGTAAAGATCTTTCCTGAAGCTGAAAAATGCTGTTCTCAGAACCTAGGCAGTTTTAATATCGAGAGGCAAGGCCTGGCGTATGCACAGGAGAAATAGTCCAGTAAACTCCAGAGTGGAGTGCTGTGCCCTGGCCAATGTTCCTGTTAGTGAAAGTTTGCTACTCGTCATATAGGTCTTCAGTAGCAGCAGGAGGGGATGACCTTTCTCAGTGACCTCTCTTGGACATGCCCTTTCCCAACTGATTCAAACCCCTCTCACCATAGCAGCACTGCTGAGCCAAGAAGCAGCATGGATTGCCAAGTATGTGGTGTAGGGCAGCTGGGACAGACATTACCCACCACCAAAAGAAGTCTCTTCTCAAGGAACTGGGAGGCAGCTGGACACTGATAGAGCTTTTCCTCACCAGCCTCTGATACACCAACCTTCTGGATCAACCAGCAGCTACTGATCCCTCCTTTTCCCTATGATACTGACTGGGTTGAGTAAATAAATAAGGTTTGGTGAAGAGGAGAGTCCAGTCTGGGCTATGACCTACTGGAGCAGTCTGGGTGTCACATCTGTTCAGGGAATCATCTTCTCCTGACCTTTGCTCGTGACTTGTCCTCTCCTTTCTACTGGCACATGCTTGCTCCAAAATACACACATCTGCCAGAGCACAGCAACCAAAGGAGAAGAAACGTGCTGAAGTCTGTTGTCGAGTCAGGTTAGGTCTGCTCCACTGGGAAAAACGCTCACTGGTAGGGAACCATCACAAGGAAGAGCTGGCTCACCACAGGGGCAGGCACACTGGTGGCTGTTTGCGCTGACTGCTTACATAGCTACTCCGTCCTGCTCCCATGTTTTCTTCCTTTCCTTAGATGAACTGCATCCTGGGTTAGCCCCAGTGCATCACCACCAGTGCTGTCATCAACTCCAAAATTACATTGGACATTTGGTGGAAGAACCAAATGGTGAGCGTAGGATGCTGCACTGGAGGGTCAAGATATCACAAAAAAGACACACAGGATCAGGTGCAGAGCAGATAATGCCCATTATCTGCTGTGGTCAGTGGAGTGACATGGGTCTGTCTCTGTTTTGGTGTCCATGTTACAGCTTGCTATGATTTTACTGGATGTCTCCCTGCCATCACAGAAGGTAGGGAGGAGGAGGGGATGAGAACACAGTTCTTAACAGATTTAGGGAAAGGCTGAAGCTGTAAATCAAGATCTTCAATGCATTTCATCTCCTTCCCTTTCAGTATTTAGCAAGAAAACAAATGCCTACACAGGAAATAAGGAACAGATGCACAAGCGCATCTTGGGACAAATAAATTAACATGGAAGTAAGCAGGCAGGAAAGAGTAGCAATAAAGGGTAATTAGACCACACAGGCACCATCAACATGAATCTGTATCTCCAAATATTGCCAACACCCAAGATGGATACAGCAAGGCAAACTCTTCCATTTTTGGTGGTGATGGTCCCAGGCCAGGACTTTGGCTATGAGTATCTGATGCTTTGGTGACTGGATGGGTAATGATACTCCCCAGGAACAAACAATCACTGAGGTACACAGGAGAGAACCAGAGACAATCTGCAGTTCCATGCTTTTAGGGCAAAATCCCTCTTTCCAGAGCAACTAAGCAAATCAGATAGAACTTAGGGAAGGCATTAAAAAGCCTGTAGCGCTCCTGGGTTTGAGTGTGGCCAGCACCTTTCATCTCTCACCCTTTATACAGAAAGATGGGGGTTTTTAATGGGTCTACTGAGATTGAGACATTCTTCTGTCGTCCCCACTGCTCCATAAATGTTACCCAGGGCATCAGCCTGCAATGCTGTGTAGAACATGATCCTGCAGCACCCACAGAAATGCAGTACAGCCTTGATGAACTCCTCAAGAGCCAACAGCAGCCCTTAGGCACTTCAGAGTCTTAGATGGCAGGGCAGGGTTTGGCTCTGAGCACCTGGATCACCCTAGGACCATACACTTACCATGCACCCATCTTGCTCTCTTAGTTTCTGCCTTGTATGACCAGCACCTCTGCTTGTGTTTTACTCAGAGGTGTGCCCAGCCTTCTCTGAATAAACTGAAGCTATCACATGGCACCACAGTGACTTGTACTTAGGTCCAAGTAAAAACTAAGCTCAGCTTTGTCTGTTTATCCCTTTGCACACTTCCCCCCACAACCCCACCACCAGTTTTGATTGCACGCACAGGACTGTGAATGCTGGACCATTATGGTTTGTATTGTATTTTGCACCATTCACTGAACACCTTCAGATGCCTTGAGAACTGCATGAACCACAGGCTGGCAAGAACTGTGCTGCATGAGAGGAGAGCTGACTGCCCTGCCATAAGGACACTTGAGGTGCTACAGCTGTCAGAAAAAGGGAAAAAGAGTGACATGAACATAAGGGTATCTGCATGGCCTTTCCATGCCCAGCTGTTAGAGGAGCAGCTCTGCTTATCAAGCACCATGGGACACTTGACCATCTCGAGTCAGCAGAGCCCACCACAGCTCCCAAAATGTCCTCACTGTTCCATCATTGGGCCATGCCTGCTCCTCCATGCACAGTTCTCCAGGCAGCTCCTTTCCAGCCATGCTCAGGTTTGAGATGGCATTTCTTTATCCAAGGCCATTTGCAAAGTTTCCCCAAGGTGGTGTTTGACCAGGACTTTCACCCAAGGCCTGGGACATCCCTGATCCTGCTCCCCACCACCTTCCATGGTGCTTTTGGGGATTAATGGAGGCCAGACAGCGATGTTCCCTGAGCTTGGTGAACTAGAGAACTGCAAAAAAATACTAATGTTGTCCCTATCACCAGTCCATTTCCCACTGCAGAAGGAAAAGGGGGGTCTGCGCCTCCTGCCTCACTTGTTCAAGATAACTGCACTCTGCTTTCCAACTAGACCAAAGTATTTGTATAATATCTGAGTTCATTCCTATGGGTAAAGATCCAGCAATTGGAATAAAATATCTGCACGAGACCTACTTCCCGGGTTACAAATGATACAGGCACGTTCTTTCTTCCTCTTATTCCAACCACAACACATATGGTTCCTCCTCCTCTGCCTCCTTTATCTGTCATCTACCTCCGCTGGACCTTGCTTTTCAAGTCCTAGCAGCATTGTCTTTTCTCCTGATCCTCCCTCCTCTCCTCTCTTGCCATACGTTGCACAGATCACTCGACCATGCGCTTGGCTTCACTACATCTCCTTAGTTGTCATGCTCTTTCATTAGCTGCCCAGAGACAGGCTAGAAGCACATAGCAGGCTGTCCTTCAGTGGTCAAGCACTTTGGTGGGGTGTTGGCATCAAGATCTTCACAAGTCAACAGCCACAGTCTGAAAAGCAAGTAGCGCCAAATACCTTCCATCTTACACGCAGTGCAGTGTGCAGGCAGGAAGGAGGTGGTACTTTCTGTTGTCTGAAGGGCATTTTCCTCCATGTCCTCCAGCCTTTTGCTGGGGGAAATAATTATTTTTTTCCTCCACGCCTCCAGATCAAAAGGCCTATTGCTGTGGTCTCACAAGTTATTTCCACACAACAACAACTGTTGAAGGTTTTTGCTGTTGTATGAAGGATTCCCTGAGGAGC
>JAVSBS010004252.1:0-40806 GCA_033124195.1 Coracias cyanogaster | reverse complement strand
TTACACCTTTTGTGCCACAACCTTCGCCACCGTAAAGACAGCCAGTAGAAATGTGGATTTGGGGGCCAGCTGAGTCTTTCCCATGACTTGGAGCCAAGCCCTGAGCAGGCAAATCAAAGCCTCTCTCTGCCTCCGTTTCCCCACCTGCAAACCAGGTCGATTCTCTTTCTGCAGCGTTTTGGGTGACCAATGCCCTGAACGTCTCGTCCTCAGAGAGAAGCAACTGTCACGTCCCTGCGAGCAGGAGCCACTTCCTCATTCCTGTGGCAGTGAAAACTCCCAGTGCTGAACAAAGGGACCTCGATGTTCAGACCCTGTGGCCTCCACACCCCAAAGGTGTTGGGCTCTGATCTGACCCCGTGTCTTGGTTTTCAGAGCACTGGAACCAGCTTTGCCTGGCAAATGCTGCAAAACGGACCTGTTAGCGAGCTCATTAATGTACTGGAGCCCCAACTGAACGTTGCACAAAGGATGAAATCCTTATTTATCCATGTTTGCTGCGTTTTCCTCCTTCTGTGCCCATGCTGGTAGTGAGTGCAGCCACCTGGATGAAAATTCTTTCTCTGGGGGAGAAAAAGGCGCTTTTTCTCCCTGTTCTGCCTCATGGAAGCATAGAGTGACTCTGCATTCCTTCACGGTCACTGCTGAGTCACCACGTTCGCCTTTCATCCGCGGCTTTGGCGTGGGAAGCGATTCCTCCCGGGGCTGGCGGTTTGCAGGGCGGGAAATCCAGCGGGAAGGTGGCGGGACCAGGATTGTCTCAGAGCCGTTGCTCCATTGGCTGCACCCACCACTGGAGAAACAGCCAGCAACGACTCGGGGGGATTTACAGCCTAGACATCCTGGCCGTGCTTTGTGCCCTTTTGCACTGTTTGAACACACATTCAAGCAGCGTTTCTACCCTTTCTTTCTCACTTTACAAGAAATAACCCCTGCTGCTTTGGCTCTTTGCATTTGACCAGCAAGCCAGGTTTTTTTTCTGCTGTATCCCCTTAGATGTGGCGCTACATCCCACGTTTGCACTGGCTCCGGCAGCTTCTACACGATTTATTGGCCGACGGACTTTCCATACGTTTATTCGCTCTTTCCCACCTCACCTGGCAGCTGGGACGTGGGCTGGGTGCCTCTATCCCAGGTCCCCTTTGCTCTGAGGGCTCAGTCACCCCATGAGAGGTTGAGGGAGCTTTTTGCTCATTTTTCAGGAGATAAACAGCACTGTTTGGGGAGTACCCACAATAGCTCCCCAGGCACAGCGAGGGAAGATTTCCTTTTGGCTCTTCAATGAGAGGATGAGTGTTAGCAGAAAGAGCGTGGATTGCTATAAGAAAAGAGATAGCTTTGCTGTACAATGTAAAAAAAACCTTCCCAATCACACCAGCCAACAGGGAAAATCACAAGAGATGCTGGGCGCTGACCCCAGACAGGGATCTTCTCTCTTATACCCACAGAACAAGATCCCCTCTAGCAGGTGTCCCCCATAAAGCACGCGGTTGTGGCTGGGCAATGTGACACATAGAAAACATGGTGCGCTGGCATCGCCCCTTGCAGCAGCCAGAGCCCGGGCACAGCTGTTTGCAGCATAATGTTCAGAGAATCCCGTTACCAGAGGTCAATATTCCAATAGGAGACAGAGGAGAAAAAAATCGTAAACTTTATTTGAATAAAGGAAGAAAGTCCATGGGACTATCCCCGTGGGGTCTTTCTCAAAGATGCAGGAGGATGCAGCCTCTTTTTTATCCTCATTTCCCAGCTGCAAATTTCCCTCCTCCTTTCCTCATTGGCTGAGGTACTTGGAGTGCACAACTTCACAATCTGCCTATCACATACGTGTGCCCCCTCCCACAACATATGTTGAACGAAATTGCCAATTCACTAAATTGCCAACTCATTGTGACATTGTAGGTTTCTGTCCTTGTTTTCTATCGATAAGTCACACCTTGTTGCCAAGCTGCTACACTATGCTTGTAAGCCTTTTGTCTTCATTAGATAAAGCTACACCCTCTTGCCAAGCTGCTATGCTATGCCTGTAAGCTCTGCCTTCCTCAGAGAATAAAGCTGTATATTGCATCAAGCTATATATTGCAGATAAAATATAGTTGCAAAGTCCTCCCCATCTTTTAGAATACCATTGTTCGTAAAGACACGCCTATCTCTTATCTCAACAAGGTGGGTTATGAAATGTGCTGAAGTTGTTCAACAGAAGAGGCCCTTTGGGTTGTTTCTGCTCCTCTCCAGAGCCTGGGGTAGTCTGACAAGCGGAAGATGGATGGGAACACACCGGTCCCTGCATGTGGCAGGAGCCTTGCCTCAGAGCAACACAGGATGGCAGGAGGCTGGGACTGCCTGTACTGATAAAACCAGTTCCCTAGCCCAGGCTGGTTGTGGTCTGAGGATGTTGAGCCCCATAGCTGCCCCATGTGTGATACACCCAGCCATCTCTGCTCACGCTGCAGGATGGAGAAGATGGCAGCTGAGAATGTGGCGGTAGCCATTCTTTCTGGAAAATGGATGCAGGCCAGGCATAGAGCAACCCGCACTCCTGCAAATGCCTATGTTTCCATAATTCATATTCAAATTTCTACGATTTCATTTCCCTGGGCCGAAACCCCTATAATCTTCCTTCACGCTTTGCTTCTCCCCTCAGATGTGGAACGGAGCGAGCCTGCACCTGAGCGAGCCTGCACCTGGCTGCCTCAGCACGTCGGTTGGGAGAAGCTGTATGGCTTTGGACCTCCCTTAGGACCCCGACTCACTGATATTGGGGTCGCAGGGGTTCGGCTCTGCCAGACGTAACGGGGACGGCGGGCCCTGACAGAAAGCAGGGACCGCCACCCTTGCCCCACGTTTGCCACGCCCAAAATGGCGGCGGCGCCTTCCCGCCCCTCCCCGGGGGCCGTTGCGGAGGGCAGTGCGCACGCGCCCCGCGGCGGCGCGGTTTAATGGCGGCCACTCCGCAGATGGCGCTTGGCGCTATTGCGCACGCGCCCTGCCCGCTGCCGCTCCCAAGATGGCGCCGCGGCGGTGACGGGCAGTGGAAGGAGGTCTCGGCGGCGGGACGGAACGGGCGAGCGCGGCCCCGGCGCCCCGCGGCAGGATGATCCCCACCGAGGAGGTGTCGGCCCGCAGGAGGGAGATCGAGGACAAGCTTAAGCAGGTGGGACTGGGGCTCAGGGTCTGCTGCCGGCCCGGTCGGGGCCTGCATTCGGGCCTGCGCCCGCGGCCCCAGTGTGTTGCCTCGGAGATGGGGCTGGGAGTTGGCCTGGAGGTCGCTGCCGGCACTGGGAGCGTCTTAGGACCCGCTAAGGGCTTGGCCTCCCTGCTCCGGGCCTGACAGCACGCCCAGGTCCCCTTCAGGGCCTGGGGCGCTGTTTTTCAGGGTGAAGGGGTATCTCTGCTCCCCACTCTGGGCCTGGGCTCCCAGCCGGTAGCTTGTGGGGGCTCTTCTTTCAGGTCCTCAGGTCCAAACTGTGAGGCCAGCTCTTGCAGGCTGCTATTGCCCCCTCACACTTGGGCTTCAGTGACTGGGAAACATCCCTTGATGGTCGCTCTGCGTTGGCCACTTGAGTTCACAGCCGTGCAGGGAGTCTGGGTGGTGCCTGTGCAACACCTGTGGCAGGGAAGCGTGTGTACCACAAGCGTGCCTCTGTGGTGAAGGTGTTTATTTTATATTGTCCGGTGATTTCAGCATGCTAAGGCTCGTGGTATTGAAGGGAAACAAGTAATTAATAAAAACTTCCCTTTTTACATTATGTGTATCTTACCCTGGGCCAATTGCTGTGATTTCTTTAGGAAGTGGCATATTAAAATATGGCCTTTGCATCAGACCCACGATGGTTTGCTGCGGTGTTTACTAGGACTTGTAAAAACATACGTGTAATGTTCAGTGACTTAATCTTCAATTCTGAACACTAAAGCATTTATTTTTTCATCCTGCTGACAGGAAGAAGAAACTCTGTCATTTATCAAAGAGAGCCTTGAAAAGAGTGACCAGCTTACAAAGAATATGGTAAGAAGGTCCTTGAAGTTCAGCCCTCATGTTGGGCCTGGGTTTACTTTTTCGTAGGAGAATCAATTTTTCAAGGCTATCATTGTGCCCATCTGAGGAATTCAGGGTAGTGAAGCACTTTTTCTGGGTCTGTGCTTTACACTTCAGCAGCTGGGCAAAAAGGAACACTGATGAATGTGTGAAGTTTCTGTCCTGAAGAGATGAAGGCTCAAAGGAGCTGTTGGCCTTTTCTCTTTATAGTCTGCGCTCTCCCTCAGGATAAGGTACTAATAGACCCCAGACTGGTTTGTGCAACAGCATCATGTTGTTTCTTCATAAAGTCAGGTCTCATTTGGAGTTTTATTTTGGAAGTGCTCTGGTTATGAGGTAGAAAGTAATTATTGTGCTCTAACTGCTTGTAAGCCCTCAGCTAGTGTACTATGCCCAGTCTGGGGCTCAGTGCTTTAATGAAGTCAGAGCAGCACTGCTGGAGAAGTGTGGAAAACATAATATAGGAGTAAATCTTGAAATAATTACATTTTGGCCTAGAAAAAGATGACATTAAGGTACCTTCTGTGAGCTTACTAAGGTTTTCCACTTTCCAGAAATGATTATCACAGTCCCTTTTTAAAAAACAAATGTCTATGGTGGAAAAGCGGGTGCTCTCTATACTGGTCCTGTGCCTTTGTGTTGTGCGTCTCATGTCTGGATCTTAGTGGTATGGAGCAAAGTGACTGCAGGTTTGTGATTTTGTTGCTCTTTTTACCTAGGAAACCTCCAGGGAGTTTCTGAAGATTTGTTTTCTTCTGCTGTCAAATAAAATTTTGTTCCTCCTTAATACTATATTAGAGCATTACCTTCAGGCTTTACAAACATTTAATTAAAGATTGGCCCATCTCTGTGTGGCAGGTGATTTGGTTTGTGATTCTGAATAGAAATGGGGGTATAGCAGGGTTGAACAGCCTGCCTGAGGAGCCATGGCAAATTCGTAGGGGAGCCCAGAAGGAGAAGCTGCGACCTGACGGCCCCTGATTGCCCTGCTCTAACTGCTGCCCTACTGTACAGATCAATGTGGATGGATATCCTCAGCGCTTTGTTTCTCTCTTGGCCTGTAGGTTTCTATCCTCTCCTCCTTTGAAAGTCGTCTGATGAAGCTGGAGAACTCAATCATCCCTGTCCATAAACAGACAGAAAACCTGCAGCGCTTGCAGGAGAATGTGGAGAAGACCCTGTCATGCTTGGATCATGTCATCAGTTACTATCATGTGGCTAAGGACACGGAGAAGATCATAAAGGAAGGGTGAGTTGAGCAGCTAGATCTTGTCTGGGGAGATTCATCCTGTTGAACTTTTGGCACAGAGGTAGGGGAGCTGACTGCACGCATTCATCATGGTGTTCCTTGTACCTTTCCCCACCATCACTCCACAATAAAGCTGCCTGACTTGACCTTCAGCAGTCCCCAGAGGTCAAAGTCTGCTCAGACTCTGCACTGGTGTCTCTTCCAGGTTTTGCAGGTGTGCTGCCATATGAATCTTATGAGCATTCATGGCTTCACTTCTTCCCTCCACCCTTTTCCCAAAGGTTCTTACTGCTCTGGTGTTATTGCTGCATCCAGGGTCTATCAGAACTGTTCTGGAGCCTCCTTCCAGTCTCTGGGGGGGTGTTGTGATGGCCCTCCACTGGGGTGGGATGTGCAGCTTCCTCTGCCTTCCCACTGGGACTCATCTGGGAGCGGAAGGCAAGGCTGAGAGTTGCGTTCTGCTCAGTCACTAGTACTTCTGCACTTGCTGCCTGGATTGAGCATTCTGCTGTGGCACTGAGTGGAGGCAAAAGGGAATCCCATGATGGCGTGATAGATGAAGAACAGGGAATTGGCATTTTCCTTGGGTTTTTTTCTGAGTTTGGTCTGGTGCTTCCTTTATCTTCTTTCTTTGCTCCTTGAGGCAATACTTTTTTTTTTGTTGTTTTATTTTCAGCCCCACTGGGAGGCTGGAGGAATACTTGAATTGCATGGACAAAATCCAGAAGGCAGTGGAGTATTTCCAGGACAACAATCCAGACAGCCCAGAGCTGAACCGTGTGGTAGGTCATGAGTCTGGAACCTGGCATGGGTGAGAGGGACAGATGCGGCCCCGCTACTTGCTCTGTTGCTGGGAGAGGCCCATGAGCTTGCTGCCTGGTGAAGAAGGTGTTCAGGCACAGCTGAAGAAAGTATTTTTTGGCTTCTGTTTAAGTCTGCACTCGGCAGTGTTTCTGCTTGTGCTGTTTTGCTCTCTTGTGCATTGTGCCCGTAGGGCTTCTGAAAGCCTATCTTGCACGTGTGGTGGAGTTGATTGAACCTACTCCGAAGTAGCTTTTGTCAGTCCTTCAACTGCTTGAGCAGAATGGGAGATCTTTTTAAATACCACTTGAAGACTGAGCAACGCCCCAGCATTTTTAAAATTTAATTTGCTTTAAAAGTCTCTTAGTTACAGGCATTGTTGGAGTTTAAAGCATGTGGTACTTGACAGTGGTTAGAAACACGGTAGGAAGTATGTTTTTATGCAGAAATATTAGTGAGTGATGAGTGACAGAAGCCCTGTGCTGCTTCTGTCCTGCTTTGTCAGAAATCCCTCTTTGAGAGGGGCAAGGAGTCCCTGGAATCAGAGTTCCGCAGCTTGATGACACGACACACCAAGCCAGTCCCACCCATCCTCATCCTGGACCTGATCAGCGGGGATGATGAGATGGAGACGCAGGAGGAAATGTCTCTGGAGCACCTCCCGGAGAGTGTCCTGCATGACATCATCCGCATTTCTGGCTGGCTGGTGGAAAACGGCAGGAATCAAGGTTGGTGGTGCCGCGTGTTGTTCCCTTGTAGCTCTGTATCAGGTGAGTTGCTCTCCAGCTACTCACCCCGCATAGTTGAGACCAAAAGGAGGTTGTTGAGGGTTGTGTGTAGCACTGCACAGCTTGGCTTGTGGATCATGCACGTGCCTTTGGCCGTGAAGCCTCTGCCCGGGTGCTGCTGTGGCTGACAAACGGTGGGTCACACTGCTGCTGGTAGCAGAACCAGTGACTGCGTTAGTGGCAGTTCCGTCTCAGTCACCTTAAGATCATTGTGTTTTTTACAGCATTTGTAGTGAGACTACAATGACGGTTTGTCAGTTGAGCAGAATGATCTCCTGGTAGATAGCATGAAAGAAAGAGCTGTGTAAATGAGGCACAAATTATCTCAGTGCAAGCCTGTCCTATAGCAGAAATCCATTTAACATGCACCTGTCATGCTTTCTGATGGAGCTGCAGCTATCTAGTGCTCAGGTATTATAAATGTGCGAGACACCAGTCGCTCATTCCCTTTTGGGAGCTATTAATGAACAGAACTCCTTGTATTAAATAGGACCAAGAGTGGGGGGAAAGCAACACAGGAGACTTTCTTCAGTGAGTGCATATCTCTTCTTGTTCTGCAGCAACAAAACCTGCCTGCAGCTTTATACTCTTATTAACTCTTCCTTTGGAAGTGAATTACTTTGTGGACTTGTTACAGGAAAGCTGTATGTTCACATACAGCCACTCGAATCGCCCCCCACCGTAGCAGTTCCCTTCCGAGTGGGGAGGACTGTGCTTACCAAGTATGACAAACATCTTCCAAAGCTTCTTAAGAATTTTTCTTTGATCAAAGGTGACTCAAACATACATAGCACATTTTGTTAGTCAATATGTATTCTGCTTTCAGAGGACGAACACCTCACTTAGTTACTGAGTGCCCTGAGTTGTGAGAAGTGTGTAAATAAAGTCTCACGCTAGAAACTGAGCACTTGAATTGATGGTGCCTTGCACAAATGTCTCACATCGGTTCCACAGCTGATGCGCTCTTGGTAGTAGTGCACAGACATAATGTGTGGTGGGAAGGCTGGAATGAACACTGCTGGGGAGGGAAGTAGTTTTGAAGAAAACAAGAGAGGCTCTGGGAGACAAAAGCACTTAGCTGGGGTCCCACATCAATGCTACTAAGTTTTCTTAAGGGCACAGCCTTTCAGGAAAGGTTTATTTCGCTATAAAGTGTTCTCTGTTTGCTTATAGTCTTGTTTCTAACTTGTCTCCTTAGATTTCATGACTGTTTACTTCCAAATCCGCTCTGTCCAGCTCGACCGCTCCATCAAGGGGCTGAAAGACCATTTCCGTAAGAACAGTTCGTCCACAGGGGTGCCGTATTCCCCTGCCATTCAGAACAAACGGAAGGACACTCCCACCAAAAAGCCAGTCAAGAGACCAGGTGAGCCCCTGAAGGGGTTGCTGTGCTGTGTATCCTCTTGCCTGGGTATTGAAGACATCTCCTGAGGTAGCCTCTGTGTCTGAGCTGTGCTCTTAGGACAAGAGCAGGGGTGAGATTTCAGAGATAACTGCCTCTTCTCTCCTGCATTCAGGACAGAGATTACAGACATTGTCTGTCTGTCAAATCCTCAGGTCTGTTCTCTGGATGATGTAATGGGAGGAGAGGGGTCCTGTGTATAGTGAGAGGAAAGGCCGCCACCTTGACAAAAGAGATAAAAAGAGACCTGAGAGGGCTATAAAAAGATGAGCTGAGAGTGCCTGCCCTCAGCTTTGGAATAGGGAATATAGACTGTGCCACAGAAAAATGGAAAAATCAGATCTGATAAAACACATCACTTTAATCATTAGTTATGAATAAATTATTGTGTGAGGAAACCAAGAATTAGTCAGAAGTTGAGGTGGGAACTAGGTAGGTGCCTACGGAAATGAAATGTGAAGTTGTTTGAATTTTGGAAGGGCTGTTAAAACCTTTACCTCAGCCCGTCTTCAGAAGAGCTGTAGATGTGGCTGGTGGGTTATTCCACCTCTCCTCATAAAGGACTTTTGCTGCATTTTCTGCAGCTGGTGAGGCCAGTCATTCCACTGTATCCAAGCACAGGGCTGCAGTTCCTGGCTTGGAAATGTGCCATCTAGTGGGAGCACAGCCAGGAGGAGGGCCGGCATGTATCTGCCACAGCAGCACAGTGATACTGTCCCTCTGTGTGTCACAGCACCCTGTTGTCTCTTCTGTAGTAGTCATGAAAGTCAGAAATGTTCATATTCTTGTGAGTTTACTTGACCAATACTCTTCCACCCTAATATTTTTTCCTGTGTTGTCCAAATACTTGTGCTGGGTTCAGGAAAATGCGGGTAGGGAGCGGGAATGGATGGGATGGGGAAAGGGAGGAGAAGAAATACCCATTTTAATTGTGTTGTGTTTATTTTTATAATCCTGATGTGAATGCAGTCCTCATCCCAGGTAATGTGCATCTGTGTGTGCGTGTGCTGGCCCTGGTGCTCACTCTTCACTTCTCTGTGTGGAGAGGCTTTGCTGGGCCTCTTCTTGCTAAAGCAGAGGGTGTGCCTGGGATATTTTGAAGGGGACAGCTGTGACATCCAGAGATCACCCCTCTGCTCTTTTAAGATGAAGCTGTGCCATTGCTGCTGTGCCCTGGAGCTGTTCCTGAAAGCTGATGTGCGGGTTGCTGTTGATGAATGCAGTCAGTCTGTGAAATTCAGTGGCTTTTCCGCTATCAGCAGAGAAACACCTGGCAAGGGGATGTCTAGCCCCAGCACATGGCTTTCCTCTGGAGTTTGGCAGGTAGTTACATGCGTAAGAATTTGCTTCCAGTGTCGGGAGATGTGTAGAGGACAACATCCTCCTGCTAAGGAGAGCTGCGTGTGCTGCAGATGGCAGAAAACAAGTGTATAAACTTGCACCTAAGCAGTGGCTCCTGCCCAACAGCATGATTACAATAGGTAAAAATGATTTCTGTGCACTTCAGTAGCTCTGTTGGAAAGATGCTAGGTAGGGATGGGTAGTTTAGCCATGAGGAACGCAAGGCTGTGGCTGCAGATCTGCTCCATGGTTATCACCTGATACTGAAAAGATCCCTGGATTTTGATTGCTGTGAAGTCAGCATGGTCAGCAAATATTTAGGAGCAGCCTCCCAAAGGGTAACATCTCCTCTGTGCTCTAGGTAAATAGAGAAGGAGGAGATTCTTTTTCATGGACAGATTAAAAAAATGCTTGTGATTTTTTTTTTTTTAATGAATCTCAGATTTTGGATGCTCATGGAGAGTACAGAAAGGAGCCCATGCATTTGAGAGCCAACATTCATTCCCCACAAAGAAGGCTTCTCCGAAATGGCTGTGTTTGGGCATTCCAAATTAGTTGTCACGATGAGCGTCCTGGCTGTAGATTTGCCAGGAGATTTTCACATCTTTTTACCTTGTTTAATTGGAGTTTGTGAGATGGGCCAGGTAGAAGGCACAGAGTACAGTCTGAATGCACTGACAGTGTAGGAAGGAAAGAGCTTTTCAAATTGCTTACTGGGCTATTGTTAATCTCAAGAAAAAAATAGTGGCTAATTTGTCTCCAGTCTTCTGTGAGCAAGGACAGAGAACCAGACTGTAGCTCTCAAAGGACAGAGGTGGTTAAACCTAACTCCAGCCATCTGTTATTCCTACTAGATTGTACTTGAGTGAAATTAAAAATAGAGGGGAAAGAATCCCCACTCTTTTAGCAGAGACTCACCGTTTTTTCTGCAGTTCATCAGCTTTTATGGACAGCTCTTGAGGTCAAGGCCTTACAGCCTCTGCACGCTGGCACGGTGGCCCTCTTCATAGCAACTTCATCTGGTGGTGTTTGATTGCCCTGGTTTTAGCCATTGTTCAATTATGGACAAAGACATTTTGTTCTGTCCTGTTGCTTCAGTAAGTAAAGTTTCTCCTATTTGGGTTTCAGACAGGGAAAACTACAGTTCCAACTAGGGAGTTGATTTCCTTAGTCCTTAAGGAAGAATATCCCAGAGCACACCCCAACGCACACTTTAACCTGTTGCAGGGGGTAAATAACAAACTAAATCTGATGTGCTAGAACTTGTTTACCATGAAGCAAAGCACAAGGCAGGCCACAGCTAAAGGGAAGGTGAGATATTAGGGACAGGGTAACAAGGCAGAGACCCCCTCCTCTTCCCCAGGTACTGTGTTGGATTCTGGAGAACACGCTCCATATCCATGTGTTTCAGAGGGTCTTCCTCTCTCTCTCACCATTTTGTTGGTGTACCTCGTACTGTCTCATGCTACAGCATGCAGCTGAGAATCTGACTGCTGGAGATGCCTCTAAAGCAGAGCTGTCTCCTCTTCAATGCAACTTGCCAGGTCAAGTTGAACTGATGAAGTAATCTGTAGGCTTTTAATTTTTTTTTTTTTACTAGTTTTCTGTTTGAAATGTCAGCAGTCTGTCTCAGGACAAGCATGTTCAGATTCCCAAATCATCCTGCTGCAAACGTATGCACGTAAAATACTGCTTCTGTGTGATGCCTGTAGACCCGGTGCTCTTCTGTTTGCTTGAGAGCAGCAGGCAGCTCAGCAGCCCTGCGTGGCCGGGGAAGGACAGAGCCGGACGATGTCATTTGGGGCACCCAACCTGGCTGCCTACCAGCAAATGCCAGAGAGCTTTGCCCGGTTCTATGCAGACTCCAGCAGCTGGTGCTTGAGAGGATGCATTGCCTTTCTGCTTGGCTAGAAACCTGCTGATGGAAGAGAGAAGCAGGAGAGCAACGTGCAATTGGGAAAACTCTGCCATATGTATGCCCCAAAGCCACTTTATTTAACAGTTGGGCCACGGGAGCAGATGTTTTGAGTGTTTTTTGCCTTTGGGGCATTTTGGGGGCTCTTTTCAAGCTACAGGGGAGCCCTTTTCCAGTTTATTCAGGGTTCCAGTTCAGCACTGAGGTGCTACCTGAAGGCAGGCTGCAGAGTCTTTTTGTGGCAGAATAAAGAGCCTGCTCCTGCATCCCACTTCTCATATTGATAGCTGCCGAGCTCAAATGTGATGTTTTCATTAGCAGCTGAAACGCAGTCCCCTTTGGTTTGCAAGCTGCCTAATAGGGGAAAACAATCATGGAAAAAAAGCATTTGGCTTCCACTAGAATCTATTAAAGCCTAATTACAATGCTAAGTAAGAGGGATACAGCAGCACTGAAGTGATGCCCGTGAACACGGAACACTCGGTGTGTGTCAGTGTAAACACAGGTAATTGTGCTTATGCAAATAAAATGCAGCAAAGGTGTTTCAGCTCTCTTCTGAGAAGAAGCTGTCAGGGGTGGGCTTTGGAGATGTGCACCGCATACCTCTGAAGTGAGATCCTATTGACAGCAGCAGCAGTTGTACTGTCTGCTTGGGTTTCACACCA
Source organism: Coracias cyanogaster (assembly GCA_033124195.1). Classification (NCBI taxonomy): domain Eukaryota; kingdom Metazoa; phylum Chordata; class Aves; order Coraciiformes; family Coraciidae; genus Coracias; species Coracias cyanogaster. Next base: position 28,609 of record JAVSBS010004252.1, on the reverse strand, counting down.
ATTTACCCTTTTTGTTACTTTTTTTTTTTCCTTGGATGCTTGAAAGTGGAAAGATTAAAGAACAGGTAGAAGAACAGTACCTGGGTTGAGCTGCTCTGCATCAGTTGGGCCATGGTAACAGCAGTAAGAGTGAGCTTCCTGCACGTGTCCAGAGCTTGCTGCAGCCCCGCTTGCTCAGAGGAACTTGCTGTTATGCCCAAGCTCTTAAGGTTTCTGAAAGTAGCTAAGAATAAAGTGGAAGTGTTGGGTGTGAAGATCATTGGGAAGCTTGGAAAAAGAGGCATAGTCCTCTTATTTGATCATATGGCAGAAACTGGGAGCAAATGCATCAACACAGCGAGGGTGTAAGTCTTCTCACTTCCCTGGTGTGGGTCTAGAGCACAGAAGTTTCCTGCTAGAAGAATCTGTTATGGGTATGATTTTTTTTTTTTTCCCTCTAAGTGGTTGAGAACACTCCAAACTGCTAAAAGAAAAATGTTGCCAGTGAAACACCACGCTTTAGGAACCATGTTCCGTTATTTAGTAAGTGCACCAGGTTAAGGCAGTGTGGTAATTCACTGGGATCTTCTCTCTCCTGTTCTCCCCCATTAGAGATGCGCTGTCTGGGGGTTGTGAAGTTCCCTTCCCCCGCTGGATATCCCTTCATGGGATGGAGCTGTCCTGCACACTAGGATGCTGCTCTGCCGCAGCGTATGTGTGAGCTTCCACTTGGGATAGCAGTCCTCAGCATCTCGGCAGCCAGCGCTCCTTTCCAGGCTGCACTGTGGCTCACAGTTACTGGTGGAAGTAGATTTTCTGCATGTTTGAAGTATTTACTACTTTAAAGCGGAAGAACAATTCTTAATTTTGGCAGTGACATTTTTATTTCTTGGATCCTTCTTCATTTACTCAGCCCAGTTCTATTTCATCTGGGTCTCCTATAGAAACTCCTTCTACCTTCCCAAAACTTTGTTCCCTGTTGTGCAGGCAACAGCAAAGCTCTGCTGTGAGAGGGTGTCCCTGTGCTTTTGATAATTGTAGCTTGTTGCATGACGACTAACCTTTTAATGTGGAAACAGTGCTTAGTCTCCAGTTGTCACATTAATGCTTTGTTTTGTGCTTTCTAGTTGTATATCCAGCATTGGCTTTTGTTCAGTTCTGTCTGTTTTTTGTGTGTGTTAAGTATAAATCTTTTAACCCAGTGTTACTTTTTTTTTCCATGGTTTTAATTGATTTGCAGTTCCTTACAAGAGAAGCATCTTGGGGATTAGGGTGACTTAATGCGAGTTAGACATGGGTGGGCAGCATCCATTGTTCTGTGATTCCTGTGATGGGAATTGCTGCTGGAATTGCTCTCTTGAGCCCAGAGGTTGTCACCTTTTTATCGCTTCTTGTAACATTAGAGATCATTCCTTGTCTTGGCTGTGGGGCTCCTGATGGGTCTATATTGAGCATGCTCAGAAAATACCCCTTGAAAAGGCACCTCTTTCTGCAGCTCTAACCAGCTGGCTGTGATTGTGGCTCTGGGGAGCAGGCAACGTGTTGCCGGACAGGAGCTGTCTGTAATCCATAGCCCTGCTTCCACAGCTGAGGAAAAGCAACAAACCTCATACACTTGGATGCAGAGTACGGGCTGAAACTCATTACAGGGAAGGGGCTTCGTTGCTGCTTTTCTCTGATGGTGTTTTCTCACTCAGCCATAGCACCTTACCAGAGTGGTGTGAGCACTCCCTAATTCCATAACCCTGGCTGGAATTCATGCCCCCACCCTCAAAGCAGGGAAACAGTCTGGGAATGCCATTGTATCTGCACATTTGGGCAGGAGTTTGGGGATCACATTCCTGTACTGAGCATGCTCATTGGTGCCCAGCATCCTCTTGCTGGGCCCAGGTGACTTGCTGGTGGAGGGCTGGTGTTCTGGGTTTGTTTTCTTTCACTCATTTTCTAGGTCTTCTTGTCTCTCCTCTCTGGCTCTGGTGACAGGCACGATCCGTAAGGCTCAGAACCTTCTGAAACAGTACTCTCAGCATGGTCTAGATGGGAAAAAGGGGGCCTCTAACCTCATTCCTATGGAAGGTAATCACAGCTCTAGCTACTTCACCCTTGACTTTCTTTGTGTATCAGCCTTGCTTTTTGAGGTGGGACTTCCATTAGCCTAGTGCTTGGTGGACAGCATTGGAGAGGTACAACTGTCCTTGGAGAACCAAGGAGATGCTGGAAGGCCAAATTATTTTTCTGAATTTCAAAGTCTCCATAAACACAGTGGAGCAGAATGTTACCTTAAGGCAGTTGACCCACCATGGCCACCTGTCTAATGGAAGCTCTGCTCTGATGACATCTGCTTGTGGTGTTTCTGTTCTGTTTTTCTTTTTCTCTGGACTTTTGAGAGATTCAGTTTTCTAGTGACCTTTCCAAACCTGATGTTGAAGTGTCAGACCACAGCAAGCTCAGTGCATCGTGCTGTACAACTTCTCTGTGGAGATCTACCTAAATGGTTGTCTTCCATATTCTAATCTCCTCTGCTCCTAGAGGTTGTACCAGATAAGGGAGATGAGGTCATTTGCTTTGAAATGTCTGTAAGACCTTTCTGCCTTTTATGTATGCATCCAAAGTAGATGTCTTCAGCATCTACATTATAGTCTACTAAATCCCAGATGGTGGCTAACATTGCTCATTTTGGAGGGAAAAATTCTTGTGCTGAGCAGGAGATGGGCTTTGAGTTTGGATTTGTAACAGTTGTGAAATTGGACTTCTGATGCCTGCTATCCCATTTGGAGCTTGTGGCAGAAGGTTCAAGGGACTGTTTTGGCCCAACAAATTGCTTAACTCACACTTCTCATCAGGTTTCAAAGGGTCGCTACCGCTACGTAGCCCAACAAAGGGATCTGGTCAGGTAGCATTCCTGGGACTGTGTAGGGAAAAGTGTCCATCAGCTCAAATAAGCCAAGCTTGAAGCGGCTTCCAGCCAGTGTGAGCATCCATGCTGTAACCACCTTGGATACAGTGCGCCTTCTGTTTGTGCCGGCTGACATCTCACTAGGTCATGAGCATGATTTACGAGTTAAACACCTTTCCGATACCCTGATCGACAAGCATGGGCCGGCTGCTGGTAAGTACCATGTTGTCACTTCATAACAAGCTGGCTAACATCCCTTCTTTTCAGCATGTGTCACAGTAGTTTGGTAGCCAGTGGCTGTTCATCTGTGTGGGCAGTCCTGGAGCATGGGCCTGCTCTGGCTAAGAAGCTCTGGCTCTTCTCAGTAGAATTCACTCCTACTAATCACATGCATCCCAAGCCCTCAAACAGGGAACCCAAACTTTGTCCAACCAAAGACTGGTGGCACCATGCTGAGGGGCACTTCCCTATAGTTAGCTACTGGCTTGTTTGCTGCTGAAGTGAAGCAGCCGGGAACGGGGTCACATGTGCCATGAAACACAGTGAGACACTCTCCACCGTGGGCAGCCTGTAAAACCATGCTGTGTTTATGTGTCCCCTGCTGACCATAACTTTTAAAAGATCAACCTGAAAGACCTGACAGGGTAAGGAATAATTGATTCTTTCTCCATCAAAGATGTTTCTGGGAGAAGCAGCAGCCCATAGCTTAGAGAAGGCCTCTCTGTGTAATCAGTCTTGTAGTGGTTACTACAGGGGTCTGAGTCATGCAGGATGGTGTCTTTCTGTGTCTGTCCTGCTGACACATCCAGCTAGTGGTTGGCATGAGCTGGTGCAGGCCCCTGTGTCATGCTTGCACTTCTCATGCCTACCGCCTAGGTTCTTTGATGAATTTTGTCTGAGACATTCATATGCTTGGAGTCAAATATTTGCATTTGTATGCGGTATTGTGTGGCAGATATCTCACCTAGCTGTGCTGATATTCCTGCTTCGTAGGATTTAAATGTTCATCTGCCTGGTTTTTATCTTCTCTTTCTGCCTGTGGGAAGAGGCTGCCTTCTAGGACAGCCTTGATTTGCCAGAAATGTTGATGCAAAAAGGCAGTTCTTCATCTGCATGACAGATGGAGATAAAGAATTCTAAAAATACAAGCAGAGATGTTGAATAATTCACCTCAGACCTTCCTGAGTTTAGTACTCTGTGTTCAAGCCCTTGATTAAATTTAGTCTGTACCCCAGAAGAGCTCTAAACTTGCCCTCTGTCGTGAGGCTGGAAGGAGCTGGTGTCCTGATGTGCCTGTTTCTGAACTGCAGGTGACTTTACATGCCTCCTGCAGGGTATGTGGAGCTTCCATGCACAAACCCAGGGGCAGGTTTGGTCATAAGATGACTCTTGTTGTCACGCAAGGATGGGTGCAAAGCCACAGCCGCCTTTTCCAGGAGAATCTTGTGCTCCTTGTGTTTATCAAGGCTTTGGAGTGAGCAGAGCTGCTTGGAGGCTCAGGGCAAATTTCATTCTCTCAAAGCCATCTTGCCCTTACAGGGAGGGATGACGTCTTCGACATCGAGATTGATGCGTACATTCACTGTGTTAGTGCCTTTGTCAAGCTGGCCCAGAGCGAGTACCAGCTGCTGACAGAAATCGTCCCGGAGCACCACCAGAAGAAGACCTTTGATTCTCTCATCCAGGTCAGTTGACCCTTGCTGCTTGGCTTGTCATGTAAAGAACACACACAGTCTTTTTCCCTTCCTGTTCATTGAGCACCACCATTGCTAGTCTTGTCCTCCAGGACTTGTTTAGAGAACTGTGACCTTCACAGACCCCGGAGAACTTGTGCTCAGAGTCACTCACTGGGTACAGCAAATGCATGAGCTAAACTGGCACCCTTACCGGGTATCCCACGTGGAACCCCTCATGCTGCCTGGGCAAGCCATGCAGCTTCCTTCTAACTCTCTGGCTTTGTTGCAGGAGTCATTAGATAACTTGATCATGGAGGGGGATAACATTGTCTCAGCTGCCCGGAAAGCCATCATCCGACACGACTATTCGGCTGTGCTCACAATCTTCCCCATCCTTAAGCATCTTAAGCAGATGAAGCCAGAATTTGACCAGGTCTTGCAGGTAAGCATGATAGAATTGGAGAGGGTCCTGTGGCTTGAGTTGTTTGGAGAACTTTTGAAAATGATTATCACAGTGGCATTGAACAAAGCCATAGCCCTTCTGTCCTCCAGCGTGGGCTGGCAGGGACACAAATGCAGCTTGCTCCTTTCTGCCATGGTAAATCAGCAACTTGGCATCTCTCAGTAGCAGTTCTTTTCAGTTCAAGTCATGACCCAGTGATGTTCCATCTGCATTATTCCCCTATATCTGATGTGTTTCATCTCTGATACTGCTGAGTTGAGTTTAGACTGCTCACTAGTGACTGAAGGATGGGCTGCTCTGAGGAGAGCCTGCTCAGACTGTGCCACAAGGTTCTCCAGGTATCAGATATGGGATCCAGGTTTAGCAAGGCTCCTTTCCATCCTTTTCCAGATGGTGGCTGTGATGCCCCAACCTCCTGTACCAGGAACTGCGTAAGAGAAAACATGGGAAGTAGCAAGTCCTGGTCACTGTTAGGGTCACAATATCTTCCCTTTCTGGCTAGCAGAAGAATGCAGATTTCATGTGCTGTTGATGGCGCTGTAAATATTCCCCTGGCACATGGGGAATTGAGAAGAGATGCTGGGGTGGGGGATCAGGGAGGGTAGGTGCTGGATGAAAGTTCAGGTATTATTTGTTTTCATTCTCTGATTTGTTATGGAATTATTCTAGGGAACTGCAGCAGGCACTAAGAACAAACTACCAGGGCTGATCACCTCCATGGAGACCACTGGTGCAAAGGCACTGGAAGAGTTTGCAGACAACATTAAGGTAGGATTCTCCTCAGTATTCTCTCTGGCAAGACCAGCAGGCTTGGAAAAGGAGTTTTCTCCTCTAGCTAAACACCTAGTTTAGCTTTCAGCTTTACATGGGACCACATAGTTTCTGACTCTGAAGTAGGAGCTTGCTAGGCCGCTTTGTATGGTCAGCTGCAAATACCCGATGCCTAGTGCTAATCTCAAATACAGGAGGCCTCTGCCTAAGACCCTTAACAGGCATACTACAAATAATTTGACATGAGCTTCCAGGCTTCTGCAGATACCAAGTGAACCTCAGAATTTAATCCTATTTAAAGGAAAATTGCTGACTTGAAGTTTTGGAGGACTCATGTTAAACTATTGCTGTGTAAGGTGGACTTGGTGAATGCGCTGCCTGGTACGTGAGCTTTATGTTTGATGATCACATGCTGAATCAAACCCCTGTGGTTCTGAGCTGCTGGTGCATAGGAGCTGTGGTTTCTGAGCACCAGGAGATGGCACTGCAAGAGTCAGGTATGAGGATATTGAGAGAGGCTGGATGAACAAGCCCACAGCAAACTTGCAGCAGCAGTTGTATTGTACATGGCTCCAATTTCCTTACATGCTTACCTTATATCTCTCTCTCTTCCCTTAGAATGATCCGGACAAGGAATATAACATGCCAAAAGATGGCACAGTTCATGAACTCACCAGCAATGTACGTGATGATGATTTGAACCATCTTTTGAGGAAAAAAAAAAGAACCAAACGGTTTCTGAAGAGGTTTTAAAAAGAGCAGGAGGGATATTTCTGAAGTTAAGCTGTATTGGTATTGGAAGGGCCATTAACTGCCTTCCATGGAGAGATTAGCTAGTTACCCTTGCCAAGCCATGAGGTGACTGTGCAGGTAAACCCCAGCAACTCAAAGGAGGGTAGTGGTTTGCTTCTTGAAGGCTTTTAAGTGTGGGGAGACAAGTAGTCCTTCATGATCCTTAGTAGCAGAGCATAGGAGATGCAATGTCAGTTGTTCATAACTTCTCTCTCTTGCTTCCAGGCCATCCTTTTCCTACAGCAATTGTTGGATTTCCAGGAGACGGCAGGTGCCATGCTGGCATCACAAGGTACATACATGCATGGGGCTTGTTTGGGCATGCAGTTCCTTCCCACAGTTGTCTGGACATCTTCCCTAGAAAGATCAAACCTCAACATGCACTGTGAGCTTGTTCTCCTGTCCTTCACTGTCTAGCTTGTCTTGTCCTCTGATCTGCTATGACCACATAGTTGGTTATCTGGAGAACTCCCAGGGATGCAGGGAGTTTCCCTACTGGCCTTCCATACTTCCTCCTATCAGGTACTCTTGGGATGGTGTTTACTGCTAATGTGCTCTGTGGTATCAAGAGAGGATTCCTTAAGTCATTTAGCTTCAGATCTGGCCCTGGGTTGGTCTTCTGTCTGTCCTGGAGTGAGAGTGGTTGGTCCAGCTCAGTTAGCTTTAGCTAGGCTGTGTTGATGAGTTGCTGCCTTTTTCTGCCACATCCTGGTCTGAGTATAACAGCAGCAAGAATATTCTCCTCAGCATCTAGCCATGGCCAAGCTGGGGCTCCTGAGCTGTTTGTGTGCCATGTGCCCTGACAGAGAAAAGTCTTAGCTCTGCTCTCCAGGATTCTAAAGAGACTAATTCCAGAAAGAAATGCATGGATCAGAAGCTGAGAGCTCCTGCCTCGCGTAACAGGATGCTGCTGTGTATCAGCTGGAGTGGGATTCTTGGTTCTGTGCAGAGCAGCAGCTCCCAAGTCTCTAGTGAGGCCTTGGCAGAGCTTGTGCTTTTGAGTAGGTTGGAATAGAGCAAGTTGGAGAGGTGGAGAACTGGAGATTCAGGGGGTGCAGGGACCTGAGGAGGCACAGGCCGCTAGCTGCTGTGTGGAAAGGGTTAGCAGGGGAAGAGGGAAGCTTACAGCTGCCTCCACACTTTTTTTTTTTTTCTGCAATTCCTGCTTGGAAAATTCTGCCAGTTCTAAATCAACTCAAGCCAGGCTGTCTCCACTTCTTGCACATCTCCTCTAGCCACTGCCTGATCCACTTCCAAGCTCAGTGTGCTCACAGCCTCCCAGGCCTTGACTCTCTCTCCTTGGTTTTTCTCTCTCCTGAGCTTTTTCTTGGGAGAAAACAACTGTTTCCCATTGTCCTTTCCCAAATGGTGATCTCAGCACTGTTTTGAAGTCCTGACATGTTGTCATGCAGAGATCTGTCATAGGAGCTGTTCTGAAGGTAGCATAGGCTTTTTTTTATATTGGTGATAAAGCAAGATGTGACCATATCCATGACACAAAAGCAGCTTCCTTTTATAATTGTGGCTGGTTGTCCCCTCAGCTGTAGAGGGATCCTGCTGTGTAAAGACAGCTTGAGAAAAAGGACTTTGCAGTCTGTTCAATTATTGAAGCTTGAAGTCAGTGGAATTGTAACAGATCTGGTAACTTGGGCTGACCTCAGAGCCACATGTGAGGTGGCCGACAGTCCAAGTATAGGGAATCCTGTTCTTTCCATCTGCAGTCAGGCCTTAGGGACTGCCAGATGTTCCCTGCTTGCTGCCAATGTTGTTCTCTCACCTGCTCCAAAAGCTAGGTCTGGCCCAACACGGGGCACCCACGCAGGGCAGAGCTACTCTCATTCTGAGTGATGCTGGTTACTCCATGTTGAAGCTGTGGTCCCTGTCCAGTCTAGACCTGATGCCGCTCTAGACCAAGCATCATCAGATCAGAGGTGATTTTGTCAGTGGAGTTTAAGGGGTAGTTGCTTTGAACAGAGGCATCTGCTTTGGGAGGGTGACGTGCCTCTCTGAGGACAGCTTCCAGTTTCTAGCTCAGGGGTGGGTGTCTGCAGTTGGGTGAGAACTCCCACAAGGAGCACAAGTGGTGGGAGATCTATGCAGGTGTTTCTGCAATGTTTGCCTTGAGGTAGGAAGAGCAAAGTTGATCAGTTTAAAGGCGGTGATGCCAATCCTTTGCTCTTGTCCACAACAGCATGGCATGAGCGGAAGTTTTCCTTGGCCTTGAAAGTGGGTTTGAACTGACTTTGGATGAGGTGTTTTGTTAAATACAATGGCAAGACAAATAATGTCTGTAGCAGAGGAAGGAGTTTTAGACTCTGCCCATCCTCCATGGTCTCTACTCCATTTGTGGCCTTGGAGGAACTCCTGCCTGCTCTCCTGTGGCTGTCTGTGGCTGCTCTGTGTTAATATCTGCTTTGTTCTCAAAGGGATGCCGGTCTCTAACCTGTCTTTTTGCACTTTGCATTTCTTTTTCTCTCTCCTCCCTCCCCTTTTCTCTCTGCTTTGCCTAATCTTTGTAGTTCTTGGGGACACATACAATATTCCTTTAGATCCCAGAGGTAAGCAGACTTACCCACACGTGCCTGTTCATACTGCCTCGAACTCTGGTGATGTATGTTAATTCTTTATCCTCCAGGAGTGGGAAATAAATTAACATCTAATTGAAAAGGGGAAGGGGGGAGGGTAAGTAACTCTTGCCAGTGGGTGGGAGAGAATAGGGAGGGCTTGTCACCAGTAGACAATGAGGGATGCCACATGAGCTGCAACAGGCTGAAGACACTCTCATGGCACTGATTCCCCTTGGCACACATCGCAGATCAGCCCAGCTGGTGTCGTGCTTTAGCCCATGTGCTCTTAGCTCCTTATTGTCCAACTCCCAGCAACAGGAGCCTCGAGGCCTTTCCCATGGGGTGCTCGTGAACTCAGACCACCCGAGCTAGGCCCAGCTGCCAAACTCTCTGGTGGGGGGAGGAGGCGATACCTACCCCACGTGTCCTGTGGGACCTGTGCCCACAAGCCCTTGAGGGCAGAAAGCCATCTCATGCACAGACGGAGGAACATGTGCCAGCCTGGAGTCTCTGCTTGTCAGGGCAGGCTCTCATGCTGCCGTCCCTCATCCAGAGCCAAGCAGGCCCTATCTGCAACCATGGGGATGGCTGAAACTTCCTAGAGCCCTTCTGCTCGTTTCGGTCACTGGTGTGTGCCTGCTCTTTACAGCTCTGGCTCATTTGTTCTCCGATTGCCAATTACTAGTGCTTACAAACACTTTTCAGGTGGTGGGGGAAGAATGGAGAAGATGTGTTTCATGACTGTTTCTGACCCAGGGGATGTCCTGTGAGCACTAGGAAGGAAAGGGGAGGCTTCTGCCAGGGTGCTCAGCATTTGATGCAGAAAGGATTGAGGGGTGCAGAGCTCTTCCACCCTCACCCTGGATAAGCCACTGACAGTTGGCACTGAAGCAGGGAGCTAATTTCACTTTTGGTGGGAGCTCTGCACTAATTCCATAGCAACAGGGAGGAGGCTTGTTTGAATAGAGGCAGGCTGACCACACACACCCCTCTTCAGCGTGGCATGTTAACTGGCCTGAGACTCTTTTCTTTTCAGAGACCAGCTCTTCAGCTAGTAGTTACAGTTCAGAGTTCAGCAGGCGGCTGCTGAGCACCTACATCTGTGAGTACTCCGCACACCTTCCCATTTCTGCCCCATCGGCTGTCCCTCACTTAGCTTGTTCTTGGGTGAAGAGCACAGGCTGTGTCTTACTCCATGGGATCTTTCAATGTTTGAGCTGGAGTCTGGTGGGAGGGATGGAAAACTGGGTCAGACTGGGAGTTTCAGACTTATGGTTAGCACAAAGCGCTTCTGTTATCAGTTGCCTCGAGCCATTCTCACCCAGTACTTTGCACCAACCCCACAGGGGCTTGCAGCTGCCAGAGGGGGTCTGTGAAATCTCTATGGTGTGTTTAGCAGTAAGACAGCGAGAAGAGTTCACAGTGCTGCCTCATGATGATCTGCTACAGGGGGGATCAGGTCCTCTGAGTTCTGAGCCTGCATTACGGTCAGGCTGGGTCTGATCACCCATGCTGGTCTTGGGACTTACTCTGAACACGCTGTCCTGCCAGCTGCAGCAGAGGCACTGGTTCACAGAGCGGTTTGGTGATCGCTGAGTAAAGATCTGTGTAAGGCTTGTAGGATTAAGTACGTGTGTTTGTACCCCTGTCAGCATGAGCAGTTGGGGTTGTTCACTTTGCGGGCCCCCGGTGACAATACAGAGTTCTCAGTTTGGATTGTCAGTAATGAGAAGGTTCAGTGCAAAACTTTTTTGTTCTGTTTTTCCGTCTTTAAGGCAAAGTGCTGGGCAACTTGCAGCTTAACCTTCTCAGTAAATCCAAGGTTTATGAAGACCCAGCTTTGAGTGCCATTTTTCTGCACAACAACTACAACTACATTCTGAAATCTCTGGAAAAGTAAGTAGGTGAATCTCCCTGAAGTCCAGGCTGATTCTTAGCACCGTTTTGGAGCAGAACTCTGTAAAGTGCATTTGCTTGCTGGCCTGCTTCATCTCTGCTCTTTCTTCTGTTCTTGAAGCTGCCCTTTTGAAAGCTTTGCACTATTATGAACATTGCATTGCACAAGAGTGGAAGATAAAAGCATCAGAGGTGCCTTAGGTTGTAGAGAACCCTTTGATCTTGGGAGGAATGAGGACACAGGTTTGGAAAGTAGCTCGGAGTAGCTTCTGTCTCCCAGTTTGTGTGTTTCAAGATCCCCTTTCTTGCAAAGGGGCAGAAAATAACTTGTTGGTAGGGGCTTGAAATGTTGTCATCCTGCTAGCACTGCGAGAGCAGCTGGTTCATGGGCTTCCCCAGGTTTTCTGTTCTTTCAGGTCTGAGCTGATCCAGTTGGTAGCTGTGACACAGAAGACAGCCGAGAGGTCTTACCGGGAGCTCATTGAACAGCAGATCCAGACTTACCAGCGCAGGTCAGGGGACATCCTCTACTCTTCCCATAGTTTTGTCAGCATGAGTGCTCCTTGGGAGCTGCTGGAGCACTGGGAGAGATTAGCCTGAAACTTTTCTAAACCCACAGCCAAGTTTTTTGCTTTCCAAGTGATTCATTTCACTTGGGAAGGGGTCACTGTGGAAAGTTTTGGGATGTGTATTGTCTGGGGTGGCCTTTGGGTCACAGTTGAAGCCACAGATGTTCTGCTGAGGCTTGAGTAACTCCTTTTTACCTCTTTTCTATCTCGTTTCACATGCAGCTGGTTGAAGGTGACAGACCACATAGTGGAGAGAAACCTGCCTGTCTTTCAACCAGGAGTGAAGGTGAGAGGGTGGGCAAGGATGGTTTTGAGATGATGGACATTGCCAGAAACATCTTCTCCTTTGTCATATTAAATTTCCAGAAACCTCCTTTATATCTCATGGCAATACTGCTCTGCAGAATGAATACTGCAGCTGGGACAGGATGGAGAGCAGTGTTGTCTTCCAATCCCTCCTGCCCCAGATTCACACAAGTCTTTTAATCTATGCCTCCGTTCTTACATTTTTACCTGAGCAGATGCTTCTGTTTTGGATTTGCAAAACCCTGAGACCTTCCCTTAGAAAGGGCTGGAAACAAAGAAGCCTGTCTTTGTCTGTTCTGGCTGAAAATTGCCGTTGTTAAACCTACTTCAGATGAAAGCCAATTGCAGAGTGCAGGGTGTGCAGCTCACTGCAGCTTTATCTCCTGCCTGCTGTAGGAGAGGGAATTCAAGCTGAGTAGGCAGGATACTCCTTAGGTTGGATGGGGAGTTGTGGGCAAACACTGATGTTGGAAATTTATCTCTGGAGATGAAATAAAATACTTTCTCTCCTTATTGCAGCTCAAGGATAAGGAGAGGCAGATGATAAAGGAACGCTTTAAGGTAAGGAGATGTTTGATGGCATAAGAACATCCCTGAGTTCATTGGGACAGACAGTCCAAAGATCTGCCTAAGGAGGAGACTTGTCTGCTGGTGATCAACAGTAGAGGGGAGGAACATGAGACTCAGTATACAGATGCAATTGCAGACCGGACTCTCACAGAGTTTTACTTTGGACAGGGTTTTAATGATGGGCTGGAGGAGCTGTGTAAGATCCAGAAGGCCTGGGCAATCCCAGATATGGAGCAACGGGACAGAATCCGCCGGGCACAGAAAAACATTGTGAAAGAGACCTATGGTGCCTTCTTGAACAGGTGATGACCTTTTGCAATGTTGTTTTCTCTTCTCTGCATTCACTGAGGTCTTTGGGGCCTAGAGTAGTCTGAGCTGAGGCACTTTCCTACTATCCTGTCTTAGCTTCTCTGCCTCACACACTAAATCATCCCGAAGCTGAACTCTACTGGTTGCAAACATCTGCTGTCACCCAGATTCCTTGGTGAGGGTGAGTGCAGATGTTCTAGCTGGCACAAAGCTCTGGGCTGGTGTAACAATCAGGAGAGCAGTCCTGATTCAAGCGGGATGTGCTGGAGTGGAGCTGATTTGTGGCAGAGGAGGGGCCAGTGAGTCTCTCTGCTGTGTTCCAGCTGTTTGTCACCCAGGGGTTGTCTTCCTTTGCAGATATGGCAATGTGCCCTTCACCAAGAACCCAGAGAAGTATATCAAATACCAGGTCGACCAGGTGGGGGAGATGATCGAGAAGCTGTTTGACACATCAGCATAAACCTCCGACTGCCCAGTACAAATCAGCACTCTCAGCAACCTTTGGGACTCCCTTCCCTCCTCCCTGCCCCATTGTGGTGGGCAGGGTGTTATTCTTGTATTTATCAGATTTATAAACCTGTGGAAATGCTACCTCTGGGCTGCTTGCCTTCTTCCGTGGATCCGCAGCAGAGGCTCTGGGTACCTGTTGCACTGCTCCGTGGGATCTTAATCTGCGCATTTTCAGGCCTGGGTGTAAAAAGTTTGGTGCAGAGCAGACTAGGGGAGTGTAGAAAAAACCTTATGGATACAGTCCTTGTTCAGGGCAGGAGGCTGTAAGCCCAGAATGGTGCTGCCTGCTTCCCTGCTGAGATTTGGGAATTCCAGTTCTGTAGGATCCCAAAGGGTTTTCCTGTTGTTACTCTGAACTTTGACTTAGTTCAGTGGTGGGGCAAGGTGCTGGTTCGGTGGCATGGTGGTGTCTGGTCACGGTGGTGCCTGGCAGGCTGCAGTCCAGTTACACATGGGGGACGTTTTACCCCAGAATTTAATGAGCTGCCCCAGTAGCAGCTCTGTCCTGTGTGAGGACCAGGGGGAGCTCCAGGATGTTGTGACCGATTGCTCCTCCTCACTGACCTGAGGCAGAGACCTGTAGAAGTGTGCCCATACTGATGGCTCCTGAGCACCTTTGTCCCCTCCCTGTTTCCATGTCTCCTGTCTTGTTAAATCTGACACATCTCTGTCCTGCAAGAAGCCAAGTCCATTCCCAGCATTTAACCCATGGGCACTGTGTGAGAAACAAGTGCTGCTCTCCCACATGCCTCTGAGTGATCCTGGCAGGCTTTGATACAGGAGCTGGGCTCTGCCATCTTTGCACCGAGGCCTTTCCAAGCTTTGGAGTATGTGTGTTGTTTGTGGCCTCTGGCCAGATGCCTCCTGCTCCCACCTCACACCCTTGCTGCTCGCTCTGTCGCGAGATCTGTTATTTGCCTGTGGTAGCACTTGGAATAATGCAGGGTTTCCATAGAGCTGGGAGTGCTCGCAATAGCTGCTGCTTTGCAGTTTGGAGCAAATCCATGACTCACCTGAGCCCATGTTTATGGTGAATGTGTGCTGGTGGTGGCAGAGCCATTGTCTCTGTCCAGGAGAGCATGGGGAGGCAGAGGCCATGGGGGTGGAGAGCTGCATTCTAACCCTTCTCTGTCGTGCATCCACCAACCCAGCCTCTCCTTTCCCTCGCAGGGGAGGCTGCTCTGTGCGGGGAGTGTCACAGCTCTGGGCTGTTTCCTTGGGCTGCACATCCTGGGAAGGGTCTGCCCCAGCCAGTGGATAGGAGGGGCCAAGTGGCTGAAGGCCGGGAAGTGGTGACCTGTATTGCCCCATGTCAGTCAGGAGCACATTAGAGCCTAGATGAGTATGTGGGTCCTGCTTGTGGCAGACCCAGACCTTGCCTGGGCTGCTGCCTCTGCAAACAGCTGTGTTTTGGGTAGCTCCTGGCCTTTCTGAACACCTGACCTCTTCTTCTGCCTGGTCCTGAGCAGATTTGACAGGCTTGTCCAGCCAGAGCTGTCTCAAGATCTGAATCTTGACCACCTGCCTGGCTGTTCTTCACGTGTCTGGCCAGGAAGGCTCATGGTGCCAACCTGAGAGTCCTCCTGGCAGGGACCTTCCCTGCTGCTTTCAGATATCAAATGCTTGAGGAAACCTGAGACTTCAGCACAAGCTGGTTTTTCCCTCTGCCAGCTCCAAGAGCCTCTGAAGGCTGGCTGGCAATGGCCTGAGTGTTTTTAAGCATAAGCAAAGCGCTGCTGGCTCGTGTTTTGCTTGAGCCTGCAGGATGTGTGCTGACATCCCCCAGAAGGAGCTGGATTCCATCTTTCTGGATCTGTTTCTGTCGCCACAGTGGTCCCATCTGAATTTTTCTCCAGGAGAGTGGATGGAATTTGTCGATGTGCTCAGGCTGAGGCTATGAAACATGTTTTATGGCAGCTGATCCCAGGGTGAGGCAATTCACCTGGAACTGTTGGAGGCAAAGTCAGGGAAGGGAAGGGGAGGTGCTTTGCCTCAGGATTTCTGGAGCTTCTGAACTTTAGTGTGGGGGAGCTGGAATCCCCTCTGTGCTGACGCTCTTGTGCTAACCAGAGCCCAGACAAAGTACATGAGATCCTTTTGGGGTCTGGGATGTGGCCACACCACATTCTCCAGAGGCTCTGGGAACCCCTGTGCCCTACACTGAGAGGGGCATTTCTGGGTGTTGCTTTCAGCCTGTTCCCCAGGAAAGCTGTACCAGTCTGGGGCTGGTGAGGAGCTGGTCCAGCTCAGCTTGCAGGTGAGGAGATGCAGTCAGAGATGAGAAGCAAAATGTCCTGCTCCTTCCTGGTCTCTCCATTACCAGCACCAGAAGTCAGCTACCCCAGGGATGCCCTGGCTGCATCTGGAGGAAGGAGGTGGGGTGAGAGGCTGCTGGGGGCTGAGGACCTGGTTTAGTGGAAGCCGTGCAGTGAGGAAGAGCTGGAGGTGGTGAGTAACTGGAGGAAGTCATGGCTTCTGCTGCTCCCAGGTGGCTTCTGCTGCTCCCAGGTGTATGGCTCCTATGTGGAATTCCAAGACCCTTGTTTTCCCTGAGCTAAAGGGAAAGCAGAGCCACCTGGTCCCTGTTTCCTAAATCCAGCCTCCCACTCACCATGGCTCTAACCATTCCCACACTGCCTGCCTCTGCCCTGTGCAGGGAATGAATGTAGGGAGGTGGATGGGCTCTCAGCCTTGCCAAGCAGCCACTGCGGCAGCCAGACCTGCTTTAGGAGCAGCAGCAGCTTTGGCCAGGCCAGAGCCACCCCTTCCTTGGGGTGGGAGCGGGGGGAGCCACTTGCCTCCTCTGGGCTGACCTCAAGTGTCCGACTTGCATCCAACCCTGCACAGCGCTGGGGAATGGCTCTGCAAGCTCCTTGGCTTTTTATGGTAAGGAATGTCTTTGCAATGTGTTAATTAAGAGCAATCATGGCAGCCAGCACTGTCCCTCACCGCTGAGCACTTCACACCCCCCACCAAGCTGAGCACGGAGCCAGGAGCGATGCTGAGACTGTGGGAAGGGGCCATGGACCCAGCCTGGGGCTGAGACCCCTCTGCCTCCCCGGCTGCTTCCTCTGAGGGTCATGAGGAGTTTAACACCCTCCCCTCGCCCTCTGCTCTGTCTGCTGGTGAATCCCTGACACCAATGGGGATAGGCTGAGGGGTGTTCCTCTGATTCCCAGGGGTTTGGGGCTGGAGTCCCATTTCTGTGGTTTTGGTGTTTTTTGGGTTTTTCAGGGTGTTTTTTTCTGCTGGGTGGGATGCAGCAGGGTCTGGGTGTGCTACCTGCTCTCATGGCTTCCTTGGCATTGACCGTTATCTTGTGGCAGCAAAAGGGGTTTGTCAAATGCTGCTGGGATGGGGATTGGCTCCAGGGTCCCTGCAGCCACCCAGGGCTGCAGCTGGTGTGGTTTGCAGCTGGGAGCTGCTACGGCAGAGACAAGGCTCAGAAGCCTCAGCCCTCACGCCTGTGGGCTGCCACTTTGTACAAGGGAGCAAATTTGGCGAAGCAAGTGTTTGAAAACAAAACCACAAACCAAAATGACTTCTTCAACCCCAGCGATAAATCCACAGGCTGGAAAGCTTGCGCTAACTGGAGGTTTCAGGCCAGTGTCCCTCATCTCCCTGCCCACTGTTGGGCTTGATGGGAGCTGAGTTTAGCCTATTTATTTTCTGCTTCCAGTTGCATCTGCTTTTATTAAACTTTAACTGGGACATGGGGACTTGCAGTGATGTTGATTTAAGATAAAGCCTCCCAAGGGGTCAGATCAGGAGCCTGTCCCTGCTCAGCCAGGAGGGTGCTGAGCAGCAGCAGGTCATGCTCTTGTCTTTTCCTGCTGGGTCTGATACACTCTGTTTGGGGGAAAGTCTCTTCCCACTGGTTTTCTATTGGCAGCAAAACTTTGTGCTTGCCCTTGAAGGGCTCATCAAGGCCTGGGCCGTGTGGGACGGTGACAGCTTCATCCTCAGACAGGCTGGGGCAATGGTGGATAACAGGAGGGTGCATTTTAATCCATTTCTGCAGTATCCTGTCAATGGTGCAATGATCCGGCAGCTGGCCCAGGCTTCACTCACCGCCTGCAAATGGGTAAGTACCAATCGATGGGCAAGGGTCTGTAAAACAAGGAGGGTGGGTTGGATGTATCACACCACGGTGACCCCTGAAAGCCCAGACCTTGCTGTCTAATCCTGATGAAGCACCCTGCTTCTCCTGCGTGATGGTGAGAGCAGCGGTGTGAGCCACTGGAGAGGATTTGGGAGTGCTGGAGGCAGGAACAAGGTGCAGCCCCCTGGGCTAGGTGCTGTGCGGAGCCTGCCCCAGGGGTCTTGCTGCTGAAGAGGGATGAGAAGTGAGATGGTGTCAATGGTGTCCAGGGAGAGGGGACACAGCAATGCTTTGGACTGGGAGCTGAGTTAGGGGTGTCCTGGCATGTGTCTAAGTGATCACAGGGTGGCTGGGCAGGTCTAGAGCAATTAATAGGGTAGGGCAGGGCTCAGCTGCAGGCCGGGGGCAGCTTTGTGCAGACCAGAGCTGTGCTTCCAAACTCCTTCCATTGCACGCTAGTTTTCTGCCCTTCTCTTAAGCTGCCCCTGTTTGGTGTGCAGACCCCGCTGAGCCCTGACATGGGTGGCGCATGGGGAAGTGTCTGTCTGCGGGTGGAGGGCAGTGATGTCCTCCCTGGTTCTGCCTTACAGACCGTCTCAGTTCCCAGAGACTTGCTGTGTCGCCAGAGCACAGCTCCCAACTCCTTTGGTGCCCGCCTGGAACTTGCCAGCAAGAGGCAGCCTGGGGGCAAGGAGTCAGTGAAGTCCGTTTTCCTGGGGGGGGTGTTAAATGTAATTAGTGGATGTGCTGGAAGTCTCTGCAAACCACTCTCCTTGTTAACACATAATTGATCCTTGGGATGCTTCAAAAATTGCTTGTCCTTTCTTTGCTGGGCATTTTTGCATGTCCATACACACTCCCATTGACTACAGCATCTCAGCCCTGCTTTTGTGTCTCTCCAGCTAAAGACAGTTCCTGAGTTTCCCCTTTGGGGGACCAGCTCTGCCAAGCTTTGGCAAAGGCTTTACTTCATTATTGTTTTGCTTCCTTCTCATTTTGCCATCTTGCCTTGCACTTGCTCGGGAAGATGCTGGCAGTCCGTGTGGTACAGCAGTGGCTGCACGACTGGTGGGCTTAGGAGGAAGCCCAGGGGCTGGGAGTGTCCTGGGCAGTGCAGGAGATGGCTCCTATGTAGTTTAAGGGCAGGAGGCACCATGGGCAGGTTGTTGTATAGGTCCTAGTTTGTTCTTGGACACAGTTATTTGTCCTTTGCACCTTGTACCAGCATCTGGGCTGCTCTGTCAGATGTGGGTGACACATGGGCCATGGGATGCTCCAGCCACGCTGTACCTGCAGCAGTCAGCAGCCTGAAGCTGTCCCGGTGCCCCACAGCCCGCATCCCTACCCCTGGGATTTGAAAAACCCACCCCTTTTCCCATTGATTTTTACATTATTATTATTATGTATTCCTAAAACCCCTTTCTGCTGGAGCTGGACATGAGCCTTGCAGTGGGGAGAGAGCACCCGCATCCCGGGGCTCTGCCTGTGGTGCCAGAGTTATGGCAATGCTGGGGCTCCTCCAAAAGACCCAAACTGATCAACCCCCTGTGGCAAAGCCAAGCTGAGAGAGAGCAGCGAGTGGTGATGTTGTTGCAACGTGTTTTTGATGAGCTGTTTTGAAGAGGTGACCTGTCGCCTTTTCCTCCTCTGGCTGATAGTCACGACTCGTAAGCTGCTAATGTTGTTTTGAGCCTCCTTTCCCATGCAATGCTAAAATACTCCGGGGAAAATACTGAGTTTACAAAATGCACAGTAATTTTCTCCTGCTGCTTGTTGTGACCCTGCTTTCACTAGGGTGGGACTGTGGGCTTCTGCCTGAGTGCTGTCACCCAGGGTCAGAGCCACCCATCAGACTCCTCTGCCTCTTCTTCGGCTGCTCTGGGGTGGCCAAAAGATCCAATGCAGCTGCAAGAACTGGGTCCCCAGACCCCCAGCTTTGCTGCTCAGAGTTGTACCCCAGTTTGGGGACAGCTTCGTGCTGAGATTTTGAGAGGTTGATGGCCACGCTGTGGCCCCAGCTTTTCCCATGGCTGGTTCAGGCTTGGCCCCAGGAGCCTCCCTGGAGCTGGGTGAGGAGTTTGGAGCACAGCTGGACCCCTCTGCCTGGCCCCGCTCCCTGTGGGTCCCCTGGCGCTGGGCACTGTGTGCTGGGTCACAGTGAGCATCAGTAGCAAGAGCAGCAGCAGCCCCAAAACAGCACCAGGAGGTTGCTTCTCCTCTCAGCTTCTTCCTCCCAACACCCCAGCTCATCTGATGGTGAGATGAGATAGGTGAGTACCAGCCCCATTCCTTCCCGCACTGCAGGGCTCAAAGCAAAGGTTCCATCTTTCTGGGTGGATTTTGAGCCCCTCGCCGGGGCACAATGCATGGATGGAGGCTTGCTGGCTGGCTTGTACGTCGGTGAGCCAGTTATTTTTATTTTGTTTTGAATGCTATAAAAAGATGAACTCAGTATCAACTCGTGTCCTTTCTGGGAACTCAGCCCTGCATGAAGGGGAACAACCTGGGCTTGGAAGCGAGCACAAACCCTGGGGGGCTTCCTGTGGTGCAGCCCCAGCACTGGCCCTGCGCTGCCCTGCAGCATCTCCGGTCGAGAGATGTGGGTGCAGCCGGGTGCGATGGGAAAATGGGTCTAGGGGACAAGGAGGGGAGTGGTGTCAGTATCCCCTCTGCGATGGCGTGAAGGGATGGGGACGTTGCACCCCCAACCATGCCAGTGCAGAGTCCCCCTGTCCTTGGGCAGCACAGAGAGGGTGGGACAACATCTCCATCTCCACAGCTATGTCTAGGAGAGGGGGTTGAACCCCTCAGTGTTGGGGAGGATCCATCAGAGCCAGACCCTGCAGCTTTCTCAGCAGAGGTGGATGAGGGCAGGAGGAAGATCAGGCTTTTAGCTGGGCTTGTGTGGCTGATTCAGTGTTTTCCCTGGCTGGGAAGGGTTGAGCAGGGGAGAAAAATGCAGATGTAAATTATGGAGCTGTTTATACTCTTGCTCTCTGTGACTTATGCTGTGAGCCAGGCTAGACTAAATATAATGGTTATTGATATGAGGCAGTGGCCGATTTATAGTCTTCTTCGTGGGGACAGGAAGATCTGGTTATAATAACACTCAGTGGGGGAAAACAAATGTTTTACAGCCAAAAGCTCCCTAGAAAGAAAAGCCAAGCACTGGGGACGGGTGAAGGGCAGTGCGGTGCAGAGGAGGGCTGCGTCAGGGCCTGGAGCAGAACCCTGGGGAGAGCAGGGTCCTGGATAGAAGTAACCTCCTGCAATACATCCTGGTCCTGGGGAGCTCTGCCATGGGAATTCACAAGGAGGGAAATCTGTGCAGACAGACTTAGACCCTCTGTGATGGCAATTTAGAGACACCTGATCTTCACGGGTGGTTGGTGCTGTCAGGATAGCCCCCAGGTCTGGGGGGGTTGCAGGGATGCTCAGCACAGCTCGTCCCATCTCCTGTGCGCCTTCACCACCTCCTCTAGCTGTGCTCTGCCGCTGGGCTTTCAAGAGTTAATTGATCCTGTTCCAGTGATGCTCTTCTGGTACAGAAAATGACAGGTCTTGAAATAAAGCCCTAGGCTGGTGGAGAGCTCAGGCGCTCATGGAGCTTTTGCAGCGTTAAGAGCAGGGCTGTGTGAGTCCCGGCAGCCTCTCGTGTGGGGGTACATTAAGGCGAGTGCAGCCCCATTCCTCGCACCAAGGTGGCAACCCCCATCTTCCACCCCCGCCACTGCCCGCAGCATCCCTCCATCCAGCGGGTCCCCCCACCCCTCCAGCACCCGCCTCTCCTTGGCTGTGGGGTGTCTCAAGGGAGCTGCACGCAAGATGCAGGATAAAGGGTTTTATTGAGGCTTCCCCAGCTGGCTGGGGTCCCCCAGCACTTGTCCAGCCCCACACCAGCAGGAAAGCTGTGCGAGTCCTCTGCTTTCCTCTGACAAGGACCTCACCTGGGTTGAGAGGCCGAGCTGTGCCTGCCCCGTCTGAAAGCGTTAAAATACTTCTCTGGTGCTGACCTACCGATGTCCAGCTCTGCTTTCCCTGACAGCACATCCTCTCCCGTGAGCCCACAGCAAACAGCCTCCCACCTCGCCAGATCTTGGTGACCTCTGGGTGCTCTGCAGAGCCTTGGACACACTGAAACAGCAGGGATGAGCGATGGTCAGCAGCACGGGTGGTGCCCCGTGCCCTCAGCTGGCCTGTACTCAAGCTCCAGCGCTTATCTTGGCCATGGATGCTGCTTCAAGCCATGCTCCAGCTTGGAGAAACCTCCCCTGAGCCCCAGGGAGATGTGAAAGGCCTGCCAGCACTGGCTGTCCCAGGAAGGTTTGTCTCCTGGTTTTGATGCTTCTCTCCTAGATTTTCCTACCTGAGCTGGGTTTGTGCCCTCGTGGGCCAGTGCTGCCCAGGGGATGCAGCTCCTGAAGTGGGACACAAACCAAGACTTCCTAAATGTCCCTAAAAATGCACCCTGCTAACTCCAGCTAGATGCTGTGTTGTTTGGAGGGACCAGAGCTTTCAATAGGCTCCAGGTGTGGATGCAATAGGGTATAAGTCTGTTCATGATGGAGGAACAGGCAATTACACAAGAGGTCATTTAGGGGTTTCATCTCTCTGCTCTCAGCAGGTGCTTGGTGGAAGCAAATCCTGCCCTCAGAGCCTCTGTTGGTTGCTTGGTTGAGTCTGTAGTCAGCAGCATTGCTTTAACAGTTTGGATATCTGGGTGCGTTTGAATGAAAAAGGGTATGACTTGATGGGTTTCAATGTGAAACGTGGCCCATCCCCAGGCCTATGATGCCGCATGAGACTGCGAAGCTGTGGGGTGGGAAGAAGCTCTGCTAAGAGACGTTGAAGGTGATGGAGCCATCTGCTTTCTGCTGATGTCCCCCCAGCTCTGCCTCTCCCCAGGGCTGGGCTGGGACCTTACAGCGCCCAGAGGAGCGGCTGGACAAGGCTTCGCTGATGCGGGTCACCTCACTGAGCTCTGCCTCCAGTGTGCTGATAGTGTTCATCACCTGGGCCACATGCACCTTGTTGGCTGCCTTCTTGTGCAAGAGGCAGATGAAGACTTTCTTAAAGCCTTTGCGGAAGTGTTTGGAGACCAGGGCATAGACGATAGGGTTCACGCAGGAGTTGGCGTAGGAGATGAGATGTGAGAGGATGCGGAGCACATAGGTAGTGTGATTGAGGGGGAAATACCCAAACCAGACGCAGAGGATGATCAGGTGATGGGGCAGCCAGCAGAGGCAGAACAAGATGGCTACAATGATGATCATCCTGGTGACCTTCCGCTTGGCCTTCTTGGACTCTGACATGTCTTGGAGAGGGTCCACAGATCTCCACAGGTAATGAATAGTCCGCACATAAGTGAGGCTTAGGATCAGCACTGGGATGATGTAGCTGAAGATGAAGGTGCAGATGTCCATGACCTTGCGCTTGGAGATCTCCCAGATGGGGTGGCAGACAGTCAGGTTGGCCAGCTGGAACTCTTTGTAGTAGCTGAGGTAAGGGCCCGAGAAGATGAAGGAAAGCCCCCAGATGAAGCAGATGGCCATGAGGGCATTTCTGGGTGTCCTCAGCTCCCTCGAGTGCAGTGGATATCGTATGGCCAAATACCTGCACAAGAAAGGAGGGGACAGGACTGCAGTCCTGGGGAGGGCATGGAAAGCTGCTCTAGGAGCAGACTGGAGAAAGGGCAAAAGTGATGGATTTGAGCTTTCCAGGGCAATTAGTCCCACAACTGCTTCCATAGTGCTTCTCAGGGTCCCTGTGCAGCACAGTGGCGTGAGGAGGATCCTCTCCTCTGACCCTGTCTCATCACTCTGCTCCCAGCAGTGCTTGTGGGGAAGATGGAGATGGTCCCCCCTGACCCTCTCCCTAATCCAGCAGATCCTCACTTGATCATCAGTCTCGCTCAAGCGATAGGAGCAGGGAGGAGATGAAGGCTGGAGGAAGTCCCCAGGATCCCCAGACACCATGTTCCTCACACTGGCATATGTGAAAGCATGGCACCCATTTTCAGTTCTGCAAATAGCTGGTTCCTTAATTACACCCAGATCTGGGTGTGCAAGCCCTCTCTTGACACTTCCATTCCCCCCAGCTCGGTGGTAGGCAGGAGGAGAGGCAGACCCTGGCTCTGGGTTGGCTCCCGAAGGGGCTGTCCTGGCAGCCAGCACATGCCATGCTGGGGTGGCAGGACATATCCAGCCCTGCTCTGGGGCTGCTGTGGCTCTTCCACAGCCCATCTCACAGGTTTTGGGGTTGAGTGGAGCAGCACCAGGAGCTCCCAGCATCTCACTTGCTGCAGGTTTGTAACTCACTGGCCGTTGCAGAGGCAGGGGCTGAGCTATGGCTTGGGGTAAAATGCAGGCAGGGGTCACAGGCTGCCTTTTACAGAGCTTCCCAGCTAAAACCCACCCTGGGCCAGGCTGGGATGGTCACTGGGACAAGGGACAGCACTGGGACAGAAAGGGGCTTTTTGCTAGTAAAAGGCAAGAGTGGGAGAAGCAGTGTCCCAGCTCAAACATCCTCGTGTTGTCATCTCCTTGAGGTTTGCCTGCTTTGCTGCAGGCTGTTGGAAGGGTAGGGGCTCTTTCCAACCCCCCCATCGTGGGAAGAGCTGGGGGTGTGCAGGGACTGAACTGTGTTTCTATTTTTTTTTTTTTTTAATTCCCCCTTTCAGCTGCCAGAGCCTGTGGATAAACCCCAGTCCTCCGGCTTTAGGGTCTGAAAATTTCCTCCAGCTTTGGGGGTCCCTCTCTGCTGGACCCCATCTTCAGTGGTTGCATTTCCTTGCACATGTGAACTGGGAAATGCTCCTGGATTTCCCTGGGAGCCCCAGGAGGTGACAGCAATCAGACCTTGACTCCAGGGGATTCTCTCTCCTGCTTCAGAATCTAGAGAAAGGGGAACCTCAGGGTACAGGGACCCCCCCCATCCCCTTTCCTACCTGTCGAGGGAGACGGTGGCCAGCGTGAAGCTGCTGGCGTACATGGTGAGGTAGATGAAGAAGTGGACGGCCTTGCACATGAAGGGCCCAAACACCCAGCCCTCCAGGGTATAGATGGTGGCTTGGAAGGGGACGCAGAAGAGGATGAAGCAGAGGTCGGCCACCCCCAGGTTGAGGATGAAGAGATTGGTGGTGTTCTTCACCTGCCCGTTGTGCAGCAGCACGGCCAGGACCAGGCAGTTGCCCACGGTGCCCAGGAGGAAGATGAGGAGGTACACCAGGGGGATGATCACCGCCTCGGGCTGCCAGGGCCCCTCGGAGCCCCCCGCCGAGCCGTTCATGGCCGGGAGAGCCGGGAGGGAGCAGCGGGGTGGGATGCGGGGGGCGTGTGTGGAGGATGCAGGGGGGAGGTGTGCGGGAAAGGGGGTGCACGGGAAGAGGGAGGCACGGAAAGCACGCCAAGGAGCACAGCAGGGATGCAAAGGAAAAGGGGGTGCACAGCAGGGATGGATGGAAAAGGGGGTCTGGGCAGAGTGCGCGGGGGAGCACAACAGGAAAGCGAAGGAAAAGTGTGCACAGGAAAGGGGGTGTGTGGAGAGCACGGGGATGCAAAGGGAAGGGGAGCGTGCAGGGGAAGCGGGGGGGACCCGCCGGGACGCAGGCAGAGCCGGCCGGTGTTACGGGGAGTGCAGGGGGGGATGCCCGGGAGCCGGGTGCCCTTCACCTTCGCCGGGTCGGCTGGAGCCCTCGCTCGGTGCGGCTCGGCGCGGCTCGGCGCTCGCCCTGCCGGCGGAGCGGGGGGGCTCCGGGGCGGTGGCTCCCGCCCGGCCCCCGCATCGCGCCCCGAGCCCGCTCCCCCTGGCGAGAAATCCCGGCCCTCCGAGGGACGGCCGCTGGAACCTCCCCTAGTCCCGGCTCTGGGCCGGGGGCTCGGGCTGGGGCCGCTTTTCCCCGGGGCGGGGGGGGGTGAATCCGGTGAAGTAAGATGTCCTTTGATGCCGTGACCCCCCGGGAAGGGGCTGGGGTGGCCGGGCGGTGCCCCCCGAAGGGAGCTGGACACCCCAAGCCGGGTGTCCGGTGGTTTTTCTTTGTTGCTCCCCCTGCAGCGGTCACTGGACAGGGCTCGTCTAAGCCCAGGGGCTGCGGGGCTGGGTTTTTGGGAATGGGGGGGGTCCTCCCAGCGAATGTGTCCAAATTGTCCGGTGCGCAGCTAAATCCTTGCACCAGAAGAGCCCAGCGGTGAGCTCGGGTTTGCAGGAGAGTCTATTTCTCCCCACAGCTGGGAGATCAGGGTAACACTGCAACACGAACAAATCTTTCTCCTCTCTCTTTATTTCCTGCCTGAAAAATTGCCTGGTTTGTTCCTTCAGAGCCTGTACAGATGGAAGTCTCGGCACTGACTGGCAATCAGCTCTCCGAGGACGCTTCATCTGGCCTCCAGGCTGCCTCGCTTTGTTCCCTTGGAGAGAGAAATACTTAATAGATCAATTACTCCTATAACGAACCCACTCCACAGCTTCTCAGTTGTCCTAATGGACAGCAGCGCTGGGAGGTCTGGGGACAGTCACAGCCACCATAGGACACAGAATCCTCTTCACTCACCCCATGAGCAGCCCACAAAACTTGCTCCCATTCAGCTACGTGGATGAGGTACGTGGGGAAGTGAATAAACCACTTTGGTGTGAGGACGCTCTGCTCCTGCTGTTACCTCGCAGGGAAAAGCAGGAATTAGGAGCAGTGCAGAGGAAAGCCGGCCATGCCGCAGGGCACAAGGAGGTGCTGAGACCCAGCAGCACAGCTCTGCCTTCCTCTCCTCGTCCCAGACTGGCCACATGCCCCCGGGAGTCGCTGCTGTCCTTGGCCAGGGCTGTGTTGTATCCCCAGCCATGGCTGTGGAGGTTGCAGGGCCAGGTCATGGAGGAAGCCTAGCCCCAGGGAGCTTCCACCCTGGGGGAGCTGCCCCAGCTCCCTGTGCCCTCAAAAACCCACAGCAGGGCACTGACGTTTGGGTTTACTGACACTGGTGGTGTCTTTGGTCTCCCTTGAGTTGCCGTCAGCTTGCAGAGAGGCCAGCTCTACTTCACGCTGCTGAGTGAGATTATTTTAAAAGACAAGAGAAAACACCCAGTTTCTTCCCAAACACCAGTACAGGTCAAAACCTGTGGCACTGTGTGCAAAGATCGGTAGCAGGCTCCCCCATACAGAAATTGCAAAATGAATTCTTGGCCTAAGACGTAGATATTTGGGGTTATTTGGGCTGAGGATCTGACCTCCAAAGTGGCTGAAAGAAAATGGAAAAGGTATGTTCTAAGGCTACCAATGCACCCAGTCTGCAGGGCATCGTGGCACAGGGATGGTCTGTGCATGGTGGGAGTCTCTGGAGCTGGTAACCTTTGGTGGATTTATTCTCCACAGCCCTCCTTGTGACACCAAAGGCAGCACTCTGCTGCAAAGCTCTCAACCAAGGTTCTGCTCCATGAGATGCTGCAGGTTTGTGTTGTTCTCTTCTCCCTCTGCTCTGGGGTGCTGCAGATTTGTGCTGTCCTTCTCTCCCTCTGTCTGCGGGGAAGAGCAGAGCCAGCTCTGCAGCAGGAATCCACGCACCGAGCCAGCAGTTGACATTTTTATTCTCTTGCTTACAGACTCCAGAGGAGCAGCACAGCTTCATGCCAGCATATGAGGAAGGCTGCGTGGCAAAAACGTGCCTGTGATAAACCTGATGGCTGCTCTGCCACTGGAGCAGGTCCCTTGGTGTGTGGGGTGTCTGTGTTTGCATCTGAACATGGGTGCTGCGACACTAACCTAAGCCAAGTCTGCCTGAGCCACCATGGCCGTGAGAGGGGAGCTGTTGTTTGTGAAACATTCTCCAGTTGACATGACTCTGCTTGGTTCAAGCATCATCCTGGGATGCAGTTTGGTTTAGACAGGGAGTGGACCCCTGGGAGATGTGGTGGAAACCCAGAGCAGACAGAAACGGCTTAAGAGGTTTGTGATGGAAAGCTGCAGCTTGAGGACTTGGGGTTTCTTTTCTCCTTCTGAGCTTTCACGTCCAAAAGAGGGAAGGAGAGCTCTGAAATCAGAAATAGGAGGTCATAGCTACGGCCTCTGAGGGGAGAGGAGCAGAACTGCTGCTTGCAGAGGCATGGCAGCAGCAAACTGCAGCCAGCCTTCGCTGGCCCAGAGGCAGGCAGAGCCCTGGGATGGTGGAGAGAGGTCTAGGGGGTGAGCCCCGTGAACAGCAACCAGAGCCGCTTGTAAGGCTCCGTGTTACAACTGCTGTGTTTGCAGGAGTGTTTAGGACAGTAGGTGTGCAGAAAACAGACTGGTGTTTGTCCCTAAAGAGGCGTCTCTAAACTTGGCTGAAATACTTAAACCTCTTGTGCAAGAGGACCTGGTCTTAGCCACTCCTCTCAGGTTTGTATCTTGAGATAGCTGCAGGGAAGTTCTCCTGGATTTGCGTGTGTTTGTGGCTTGTAGATAACAACAGAGGGTCTCTTTTTTTTTTTACCAGATACACAGTCAGACATGGGTAAAGGTGCTCCCTGCTGCCCTACCTGTGCTGTGGCCAGAAGTGGGACACTTTGGCTAATGCTTGGCCTGGAGGAGTTTAGACCCTCTGTCCTAAAGGGCTGTGCAGACCAGCACGCTGGAAGGTGTCCCTGGCAGGCGCTACGGGGAGGAGAGGCTCCGCTGGGATTGTCCCAGCAGCACGGACAGCCCTGCGCTAGCCAGGTACAGCATCACCCCGCAGGGACCCATCCCGCTGTGCCCGACAGGTCCCTGCTCCCAGAAACAGGCACCTGGGGGTGTCTGAGGAGCAAGATGGGTGCATTCACCTTTGTCCCTCAGCCGCCTGGCATGAGCCATCTCAGCTTAGGTGCTGTTAGGTTTGCAAGGACCCTGGGCTGAGCCTGCACCTCAGCACGGCCCCAGCGCCTCGGTCCCTCCCTGGGATGCTTTGGTTAAGGAGGGTGCCACCATGTGCTCCAGCCTCCTCCGGTCTGTTCAGCCAGCCCAGAGGGGTGAAAGCCTCAGAGCCAGTGCTGCAGAGCAGCTGTTTATTAGGATCCCCAAACCTACACCTCCAAAATCACACATGTTTTACTAGGAAAGACACGGTTTTACTGAGTTTCAGCTGCCTGGCTGGTGCGGAGTGGGGCAGAGCCAGCCCTTCAGCCGGGGCTTGTGCAGGGACAGAGGTGGGTGTTGGGAGACAAGAGCTCGGGGGGCTGATCCTGGGGCTGATTTAGGGCCTGG